>JZKD02S0027151.1:153762-171710 GCA_000966675.3 Picea glauca | reverse complement strand
ATTGATCATTCCTCTAAGGTCTGTGCCTTCTAAATATATTAACTGTACAACTCCTCTTTCTGTTACATATTTTACCTCGTATGGTCCTAACCAATGCATTCTCATCTTTCTTGGGTGCTGAAACAATTTGTTGTCATAGAGCAATACTAGATCTCCTTCCTTGAACGCCTTCTTCTTGATTTGTCGATCATGTCAAGCTTTGTCTCTGGCTTTTTGCACTTGTTGATGGAATCCTTCCAGGATTCAATCTTCCTCCATTGATAATAGTCGATTCATTCTTTCATGTATTGTGCCTTGTTCGGTCATTTGTGTGATAGCTGCTACGCATAAGCTGGGTACTAAAAATTGTAATGTCACTACTGCTTCTTGTCCATAGACTAGTTTGAATGGTGTGTGCCCTGTCAAATTTTTTCATGTCATCCTATACGCCCATAATACTACTAGTACTTTTAGGTCCAATCGTTTCTTTTGACGTTACACATCTTTGTCAGTGCATTCTCTAGAATGTTGGTAAAGGCTTCTACTGTGCCATTCGCTTGAGGATGATATGGTGTGTTTTTCTGGTGGTGAAATTCAAACTCTTTGAGCATCTTGCGGATGGTGCTATTTATGAAGTGTGTGCCTTGCTCGCTCATCAAAACTCTTAGGCACCCAAACCTAGTAATTACTTGTTCAAAAAAGAAGTGTGCAGTTGTCACTACACTGCATTCTTTTACTAGTGCAACTTCCGCCCATCTTGTTAGGTATTTCGTTGCGGTGATGATGTATATTTCCCTTGTTCTTTTGGCTTGTGGGTTAATTGGTCCCACAAATTCTATTGCCCATTTATCAAATGCATTTAATTTCACTTTTGGTCGTAATGGAATCTCGTCCCTTCTGTTGGGTTTGCCTACTCTTTGACAGACATCGCATTTCTGATAGTACTCTTTTGAGTCTTTGTGGATCGTTGGCCACCATAATCCTACGTGGGGTACCTTCTGTGCGGTAGCTTTTCCTGCATAACTCCCTCTTGCCATTCCCTCGTGGGCTTCTGCTAAAATTCTTGGTCATTCATGCTCTAGCACGTACCTTCGCAAGATGTTATCTGTGTCCATATTGTATAGATGTCCTGCATTCAACCGATAGTAGGACGCGCGGACTACTATGTTCTTCTTCTGCACAGTGGTATATTCTTGCGGTGCAATACCTATGCTCAAGTACTGGATGATCTCTGTGAAGTAGTCATCAACAATCTGTACTGAGAATAATTGTGCATATGGAAAGTTGTCTTCCAAGTAGATGGGTTCTTCTCCATTTGTGACCCATGATAGGTGGTTAGGTCCTGCATTCATTTTTCCTGGTTTGACTATTACTTTGAAGTCAAATTCTTGAAATAACAATAACCATCGACATATTTTCCCCCCCAACATTGGCTTGTTGACTAGGTATTTCAGGTACGAGTGAACTGTAAACATATTAAAATGTTTTCTCAATAGGTAATGTTTGAACTTATGCAGTGCGTAAACCATAGCTAGGCCTTCTCTTTCCATTGGGTTATAATTATGTTATGAGTCTGATAGTTTTCTTCTTGTGAACGCTATCAGGTGGTCCAAGTCTCTTGCTCTTGGTTGTCCTAAGATATCTCCAAGTGCTATCATTGATGCATCTATATGCACATGGAATGTCTTTTCCCAGTCTGGAAATACTAATATTGGTTCAGTAACCATCTTTTCCTTCAAAGTGTCTAGACCATGTTGACACACGTCATTCCATTGATATTTTGTATCTTTCCTTAGCAGATTTTCCATTGGTGTTGTGATCTGTGCATATCCTTTGATGAATTTCCTGTAGTATCTGGTGTGTCTTAACATTTCTCTTAATTGGCAGACTGTTTTTTGTGCTAGTAAGTTCACAATGACTACAATCTTTACCGGATCCACTAGTAAGCCTTGTTTGCATACTATGTGGCCCAATAGTATCCCAAACGGTGTTCCAAATATGCATTTCATGATATTCATTGATATCTGGCACTGTCTGCATCATTCCAACATTATTCGTAACACTTCCACATGGTGTTTCAACAGACTATAAATTTTCCAATCATCCAAGCATACTTTGAGAAACTGATGAATGAATTCCTTAAATGTTTCAATGACCACTCTAGAGAATATGGTGGGTGCATTCTTTAGTCAAAACGGAATGACTGTGTACTGATAAGATTCCCATTCCATCACAAATGTGGTCTTGTGTCTATCCTCCTATGCTATCTTAATCTGATGGTAGATTGAGAATCCATTTGTGAATGAGTAAGCTTCGTGTCCCCCCACATTCTCTAATAATTCATCCATAAATGGTGTAGGGAATTGCTCGTGTAGGCATGTATCGTTCAACTTCCTCAAGTCGACACATATAAAAATACCTCTTCCTTGTTTCTTGTCCTGTACTACCATCGAGATTATCCATTATGATTCCTTGACTGGTTCGATTATGTTGGCTTCGATCATCCAGTCGATCTCCTCTTTAAATTTATGTTTATACATGGGGTTTAGTCTATATGGTCATTGTCTAAACGGTCTCGCTTCAGGTATGAGTGGTATCTTCATCTCTCCCAGTTCGCCTTCTATACCCTTCATCTCTGTAAATGTTGTAGGAAACAAGTCATTCTATTTGTGCAACAACTATGTGATGCTTTCTACTGTTGTCTCATCCCAGTAGTCTTCAATGCTGGCTATTTTGGGCTTCTCGGCAGTTCCAATGTTAAACTTCTTTATCTTGATTGGCACAGAAATGAATTCTGATTCTATGGGTGGTCAATCCACATCTCTTTCACCTTCGACTTCTTCAATCTGAATATAGCGTGGGTCATATTCGTCTGGTGCGTCCTCCTGTACATGGTAACATGACAGTAGTTTCTTGACTGTCTGCTTATTCCACTATTGCTCTTCTGTAATAAGTTCTATTTCCGGTTCTTCTATGAATATAATTCCTCTGATCTGTTTCAGGGCCTCATCTATGTTGGGGTTCTCATGCTCGAATGAGAAAGTGATAGTAAAGTTATGTTGCAAAGTCATCCATGTTGCAGTTCCTTCGCGAAATTCCTCATCTGTATAGTAGTTTGTTGGTATGCCCTCTAAAGTGTGAATGAAGTGATGAGGCCATTCTTCAGGTGGTGTCATTTTCCATAGCATTCTACACACCTCGAAGTGCTCTGATGGTGCTCCGTGTCCATCATACTTATGTTGTTTTTTGTTTTTATGTTCTGGGTTGAACCTTATGCATAGTAACTGCTTACATTGATACCAGTCTATGATAGTCTCCTTGTGTGCACCCCACCATCTTGTAGGTGTGGCCTTGAGTGCTAAATCCAGTGCTCGTAGCCTCTGGTTCTCTAATACTTCATCTTCATATTGTGTCAAGAATGTTTCCAAATCATTCAGTCTGTGGAAACTTGGTGGTTCTCTGATTTCTATGCCTATCCACCATACTATGCAGTCTATTATTGCACATCTTTTCATGGATACTTTGTGTAGCCTCTGCTGCCAATTTTCTAACCTGGTTTCTGGGTGTGTTGCGCATGAAGTAATGCTCCACCAACTGAGTACCTCATTTGCAGTTGGGTTTACGTATCCTCATCACGTGTAGTTGTTCTATACAACTGTTGGATCTCCTCTAAGTCCAGGCAAGTGGGTTCTACGAACCTCTCCCCTTCTGATGGATCTAGTGGTGTTATGACCATGTAATCTCCAGATTCAAATGTCATTTTCCTTGTTTTCAAGTTAATTATGGCCTGGTTTTCAAATGCCCAATCCAGACCGAGTAGTTTCGGGTACGGTGTTGTGCCATCTACTATTTCGATGACTTCAAAGTCTGCTTTAGTGTGCACTCCATCAAGATCTATTGTTACTCCTTTCAGTCTCCATATTGGTAGGACTCTATGTTGGTTTGCTAGTTTTAATTAGACATTTGAGTATCCCAATGTTGGCTCTCCCATGCATTGCTAGGTCTTCTCTAGTAGTACATTCACTTCGCATCCTAGCTCTAGTATAATTTCTCCCATATTGAAATCCCCAATGTTAGCATTTAGTCTAAATTCCCTACTTGTTCTTCTTCGGGTGTGTAGGTGATTGACAGCTTTTGGTTCTAACTTTTATTTCGTCTCGCTACTACATTTCTCTAGTATGTTTTGCAATATTTTCACAGATGAAGGATCACTTAATACTTTTGTGCATGATTGCAAAAAGTCTTTGATAGTACTTACTTGTCCCTTGGGTTTGATTTCATTGGTATGATCCAATGATGAAGACATTTCATATTCTAGGGTTTCCTTAACTGGTTGCGCAGTTGAAGTCGACGTTGCGTCCACCTTATGAAATTCTTCTATGGCTTCCTTAAAAGTCTCCTTTTCTTTGAGCGCGTCGAACTGCTTCTTGGGGTCATTGTTCTTTTTTATCCATTGGTTATGTGTTGGTTCCTGTCGAACTGCGTTATTTCCTATTTTCATTCCTCCACAAGTGACTATGTTGATGTTTTGTCCATCATCCCTTGCTTCGGCTGAAATCCACTGAACATTATGATTGTTTTTGTTCCTCTTTTCCTAGATCTTTACTAATAGTGTCAGACATTCCTCTGTATCATGGTTCGATGCGCGAAAATACATACAAGTCGTTGGAGGTAGTGGGAATTCCTGTACATAATGTCCTGGTTGTTGAAAATTGTGACATGTGACTGGTCCTCTACCATGTCTGAAGCCTCCCCTATATCGTATTACTCTTATGTAGCCTACGCGATCACCTCTCGACACGTTATACTCTAGTGTCTGATTATGCTGTGTGGTGTTGTACTAGGGTTGTGTCGGGTTGTACTGTGGTTGCACGTTATTGTAGGGTTGTTGCGCAGTATTATACTTTTGCTCTACAGTGTTGTATGGGGTTGGGGCTTGGTTGAAATGGGGCGTTTCTTGCCCATTCATCATTTTGGCCTGTACTCTATATGCATATGATGTTCTTTCCTACATCAGCTCCATATTTCTACAATCTTTTTCGTCGTGGCCCACTGACTTACAAAAGGTGCAATATGAATTCTTTGGAACTGTCTGGTACTTCTACATCATCGTGCAGTGGTAAGGGTCATGACCTTATTTATTGCATATTTCACACCATAATCCTCCCTGTGGTAGTGGGTTTGGCATATCTGTTGCCATATATTGTGTGAATGTTGGGAATTCGTTCTTGTGGTGTCCTTTTGTTCTGCATGTGGTGCACCAAACGACTTCTCGTTTTTCCTTGTTCTTATTCTGGTTCAATTAAAATGTTAGATTCTTCAAATCCTCCTTCAATTCCTCAATAGTTGGGTCTATCTACTAGTATTGGTTCTCTTCCAGTTGCAAGGCTTCCTGCAAAGCCTCTTCTTGTGTCTAAAACTTATGCTGTCGTAAGGGATATTTTAGAAGTGGGAGTAGTGAGTTGACAAAAAGGTGTCGATGTTGCATCTTAGTCATAAGGTATTTTAATTTCTCCTTTAGTAGCTTGAATATCTGCCCAATCTCTCATATAGACTCTCTTGGTTTCTGTCTTATCTCGATCATCTCGTTCATGTACTGATCCTCTAAGCTCAGCTTCTGGAACTCATTAATTAGTAGCTTCTTAAAGTCTGCTAGTGTCCTCATCATCCCAGGGGCATTTTTTGTGTCTAGACTCATGTACCAATCTAGTGCGCAATATCTTAGCGTGATCGCTAACTGCGTGAGTTTGGTGTCTTCATCAATGATCTGTTTTGCCTCCCATATCTTTGCACAAATGAACAAGTGCTTCTCAGAATATTTTGTTGCTTCTCCTCAAAATTCGGGTAATCTGATAATGGGACCGTGTCCTACCATTATAAATACTCAAATGCTACCTCTGTCGCATGGTGTAGATACTTGACTAATACTACCTAAACTGGGTCCTCCAGTTGTTGCTCCTAAGGTAGATGTACTTCTTGCTGTCGGACTTCCTCCAAACTTCGGTTGTCTAAACAGTGGTTTTTTCTTTGGTGTATTAGTCGCACATGGGTTTATGGGTTCCACACTGACATTAATATGGATAGGATGGCTGCCTTCTCCTCCCATTCTTGGGCCTCTTGTTTTCCTCTCATAAGTTGTTCGTAGGATTTCCTCAATCTGCTTCACATCCCAAAGATCCTCTACCTCTTCCTCGTCACTGGACAAGCCCTCCCTCATGGCTACGGCTCTCTTCTTAGTATTCACCTTATATTGGTAGGGTACTCCACTACGCGTCATTCCTGATGATGCTAAGATCCACTGAGTCTGGTTGTCATCCATCAAGATTGGGTCCAAGGGTTCCTCCTCCTTCCTGCCTTTATCCTCACCTTCTTCCATTTATCCTCTCTCTTCCAGTGCTTCCACCCTTCCCCCATGCATGCAGGGAAGTCTAGCTATATGATTCCATTTTCATTACACCCTTGTTATATAGCAATATTTTAATAGAAGTATACAGTGATCGAATGTACCTTCCTCGAGGTCCACGTAGAAATTATTGCTTTGTTGTGCTGTATGACTTCGTTGTGTCGACTGCAAATTCTATGATGAAGCCTGCCATAATATTGTCAAGCCAAAAGTCAATTGCGTGGGTAAATTTGTTGTTCACCTGTTGTAACTGTTGAACATGTACTGGGGTCCAATCTAGCTATCAGATCCATTTCTTTGCATGTTTGTCTTTCAACCTTAGTATCCACTCCTGCAGTAGGTGGGGAAAATCATAGAAAAAGGCTTCGTGTAAATCTGTAAACACGTATTTATCCAAATATTTGCGAGGTGTGATGCTAGAGTTTCTATTGTCTTTCTGGGCAAACTCTATCTCTTTGGTTCACAACTAGCCTTTGATTTCTTCTTTCATGGGGTTCCAAGGTCTCAACATTCTCTTCTAATGGCTCATTGTTCTTTTGTTTCGCTCATTCATTTCTCGTTCACTCTATCTCGCCTACTCAATCCTCTCTTGTTCCTCTTAACACGACAGCAGAACCATTTGTTGGTTATTCTTTATTCTCTGGTCGATCTTCTCGACCAATCTATCTGATTTATTGACCCAGGGTGAATGTCATTTAGGTTTCCAACAAAGCCTCTAAAACTATCGTTCCTCCTGGTAAACCAAAAGGCAACACAATACATAGAATGCATTGCGCAGTCTCACCCGAGATAGATTTAAATGGGTGGCTATAAGACTCAGGCGTTTACAACCTAGGATTGAGTATGAGATAGGGTTTTATTAACCAGAGCCATGCACTAAAAACTATGAAGGTAATCTACCTATTCCTCACGGGCACATATTTCCATTACACAGGTTAATTCTAGAGCAACATATTCGTATTCCATGACAATGTATTAACTCATTTATTAAGCATAACAATAATTGTTGAAATAAAGTAAATAGATGCATACATTCATCACATTACATAGTTATACCATGGTTCACCCCCTCATGGGCTACATCCACAAATATTTGGCTCTTGGCTCTTTTATTATGGCAGTTCTACATCTTCGACGTTGTGCGCTTACAATTCCCCTCTTATGGGTAAGATCTATATGAGATGAACTAGATCGCACCAGGATCTACAACCTGCGAACTAATCCTCAGATCTACCTTCTCTCCTCTGTTCTAGTTCAACATATTACAAAAATGGTACATAACAGTATTTCATAATTCCAGCATTCATGTATTACTCTACTGGAATGATATAGGAACCCGAACCCTTACAAAACAGTAAACTTACTATAAAAACACCAACCTAATATATAAAACTCAATCAACCAACAACCTCTATATGATACCTGTGTATCTATATTTATAAATTTTTGGCTCTTCATCCTTCTTACCGAAAATTACCAAAACCCTAACCCTACCAACGTTAGGTCTTCTCCCATGCACGCGTGTTGTTCTTCCTCCAACTATCACTTTCCTTGTGCACGCTTTCTTGCATGCGCGTGTGTTGTTCTTTCTCCAGTTTTTACTTCCGTTTCTGCATGCTTTATTTCCCATGATCACCCTTCTTTCCACTTCGACCTGATGCCAACACAACACCATAAAACTAATGCCAAGATCTACAAGAATATCCTCCAAATAATGTGCTCAAAATCACGATGATATGTATCAAACCATGTGCCAAGACATCCAAGATGTTCCTTAAAGAATACACCAGGCCTCAAAGCATATGCCCAAAATTTTCCTTGAACATGTGTTAAAATATCCAAGATATGCCTCAAGAATATGTCATAACCTCCAAGATACAAACCTCAGAATATATAGAATAACATACCTTTCAACATGTGAACAACTTGGTGCATGAGATATCAGATATTCATACCTTCCTCAACTTCATCATCAAGAAGAATACCTTCCTAAAAAACTTTCCTTGACCTCGCGAGAATGGATCGAGCAACAAGAGGGGCTTCACGTGACGATACTAGGACAACTAGTGTGGGCCTCATGGGACACATTATGATTGACCCACGGGGGTCTTCTCAATTAGGGTTTTCTAAAAACCCTTCTCCAATCTTCATCTCTAAGCACTCCCTCCTTCGCACAACTCCACTACTTCACTTTCACTAAGAAATCACATCCTTGCTTGGTAAATAAATGAGAGGTTATTGATGTGTATTTATACCCTTCCAAGTAACTTATTTACTTGATATTTGAGCCGACCTATAACTTCTTGTTTGCAACAACTTTTCTCCTTTAATTAATTTTTGGTCTGACTTGTAACTTCTTGTCCTTAGATGTGGGGCTTCTTCACTTGCTTTCAGGGCTTCATCTTTAAGAGGACATCACTTCTCAACCATGAGGAATCATGTGGTGTGCCACCTACCGTTGGAAATGACTTGAAAAGGACTATCAATACATCAAGTTTTTTCATCCATTTGCAATGCCCTTCACCCTATTTTGCCTCAATCAACTACGAGCTTCATGACTACACCTTCGGGGATTCTTAAGTACTTAACCATACTTCTAGGGCTTCTTATAGAATTCTTCAAACCATATTCTTGTGAGGGCCATGCTTAAATATACGCCATAATGGGACCACTTTGGGCACTTCTTCAAATAAACCCATCACTTCTAGAGGTTGACATCAATGACAACCAATTTTCCAACATATTTTTATGTGAAATTGAAAAAACAAATAAATATAGCAGCATTGTTTCATCTTTATCCATTAAGAATGGATCATTATAATTGATTTGTCACTATGGTATTATTTTAATTATTGAACAAAAATATATGTTGTAATTGTTGGAATACAAGCATGCAAACACTATGAGTTAAAACAATAGAGAAAGAAGGAAACACATTGTACATCATACACATATAGGGGGGGGAATGATATTCCTTATTTTTTTATGGAGAAAATATTTACAAGTCTCAAGAAGCTCCTCATGAGCCTCTACATTTAAACAGGAGAGATATCAAGCATTTTTAGGCATACAAAAAGATAAATGCCTAAGGAAACTTTGAATTGTAATTGCAAGGATATGTGTCGTCACAACCCATCAATATCCACCTTGAAAACAATTTCCTAATACCTTGTCCAAAGAACCAATCATCACCTTTTCCTACAAGCCGAGAGAATCCAAACACCACTGCGGCTTCTCTAACAATATTGGTTGCATGAACATGTTTGCACATCTTTCTCCAGTATGGACCACTCCACCTCCATTAAATCAACATAACCACAAACTAAATCATTGCAACCATTGTAGGTGATACTCATGCCTCTCATATACCAAAGCGCATGTTTCCATGCTCTTTACATGGTTTTTCCATGCATCCACTATCAACAACAACTGCATGTGAAATATTTGAACATTCCATCACAATAATAAACCTTCCTACTACGTTAGCATATGGTACACGAGACATATAATCGTTTCTTCATTAATATTAGGACATAAACTTGAAGAAACCTTACAATGAAAATCTAAAGGGATATTTCCTGATTTCACAATGCTCATACTGAACCTCATTAGTATCTTCATCAAAATTCTATTGTGATAACTATAGTTTACCGGATTCTCGTCTATTTGTACTTCCATTCCTAAGATTTTATTTTGTTGCTCCTAGATCCTTCATCAAAATTCCTAACCAATTGATCCTTTAACCTACTTATCTCAACCATGCTTTGCTTGCAACAAGCATGTAATCAACATAACACCAAGATAATGAATGTGCCATAAACATAATGATCATACTCACTTCTTAAGAAAAATTGGCTCACCATGAAGGAGTCACATATTTTGTACCATTATTTGGTTACCTTAGGCCATACAATGACTCCTTGAGTTTGCAAAAAAATCTCCCTTTGCGATACTAGAAAATTTCTTATGGTACATATCTATGCTACTGATGATTTGTGGAAAGTAGGATCCCACAATTTGGATCCCTTAGCTCCATCACCATAACAAACAAAGATACAAAATTATGTTCCCTTGACCAAATCCGACCAATCTATCCAAGTGAACCTTCACCCCTCACCTCCAGGATAATTTGAATGGAGTATCATAATCCCTTTTGAAGGCATCAATACATGCAATCCATGGGATATAAACCATGGCAAGTGGCCAAACTTCAAAGTCGGAGTATCTGAGAATATGGCATGCTCCCCCCTATCACCTAGGTCTACATCTAGACTTTACTGGTCAAAACCTCGGTTATGCATGCCTAACCAGGTCGAACAGTCGTATTCTCATTTACATGTTATTAAAAAATGTAAACTCCACCTCGAAATTTTCATTCAAACCTTCATCTTGCCATTGTTTTTACTATTGTCGACCATAACTAGCTTGTCGATTACTTCACCACACCCTCCCAATAATGGAACCATAATTGACACCCCAACTTGAACCATGGCCTTTTATATCATTGCTTCTAGCTCCAGCTCGACAGCCTCGACCTCTTTGTCTTTCTTCCACCGATCAGAAAGACCTTATCAGCTTCTTTAACAGGGATTATTTACCTCTGCTATGAAACACCAATCAACTACGCCCATCTCTCCTCATCCTTAACATTGACAGTCTAATTGGATCCATCCATCTGATTTAAGAGCTCCATGAGAATCCTTTGACCTTCCCTCCATAGAAATTTCATCGATCTCATCAATGAATATGATAACAAGTTTATTTTCCTTTAGCAAGGAAAAAAAATATCACGAACCATCCTAGGCCCATCTCCCAGGTATTTCTGAGCAAGACAGGTTTGTGGTGGGTGATAGACTTAGCAAGCATTGTCTTCCCCATTACTGGAGGGACATATAGAAGAACACCCTGAAAGACAGGCTCCATTTATCAAACAATAGCGGCTTCATCCCCTATCAAGAAGAGGACTCCAACTTTGGTCACGTTCACATGTCCTTCTTCTTTTATCACGCAGACTTCAACTCCAATCGTGGATTCTTACACTTCCTCAACCACGACCCCGACTTCCATTGTGACCACCATCATGGCAGTTAAATCCTTCTCTACCACCCAAAGAACTCCCACTTGGCTATTTTGTTCGAGCAACGATGGTTGCGGCTGTTACCTGGACTGGGACTATTCAACGCCATATTTTGATAGTGTTTTTGACAAGCCCGCCTAAATTGGGTGCACATTCCCACCATGGGTACCTATTGGTACCATATTTTTCCAATAAAAAATGGAAGGCAATCGTTAGAGGCCTCACAACCCACATTCACAAGAATCATGCCTATCAGATGTGTCCCTAGTGATAATGTAACACAACCGCCCCCTCTAAGGGAGTCAAATGTTTATAATAATAATAATAATAATAATAATAATAATAATGTATTTTTAAGGTTGTATGAAACCTTCTTCACCCAACAATTTGACTGATAGATAAAATCTACATAAGTATATATACCGTACTCCCTTTGGATTAAATGTATTTTAAATTTGGTGTCTTCTAGTTTATTGTTTTATATTGTTCCTCCCTCTCTAATGCATATCGTTACCTCCCTCTCAAATCCATCTCATTACCTCATTTCCTATCCTTAACCCCTCACCCTTGCATGGCTGAATTCTTAAGAGAAGACAATCTGTAATGTTTCACGTACGCATGTTACACCCACCAACCCGCGTCTCTATAGAAACATTCTTCATGCTTCCAAAACATAAATACCATTGTACAACTCCAAGAAAATTCCTTCCACTCAATAAATCTCATGTTCAAATGAACAAATAATCAGTGAGACAACCAAGGTTCACCACCGCAATCATTGCAAGTAAACCCATCACATTACTTGCATTACTATGATCACTCACATCGAAAGTCTCAATATTTCATTGAGACTTGGCAAGCCTCACTCACTTAAAAGTCTCAATAAAGTCATTTACAATGGCCAAGTCTCCATTAGAGTGGTACTAGACATATAGTCCTAGCTATTTATTTTCCAAAGTTTTAGATTTGGTTATGAATGATATTTAACTTTTCTAAATTTGAGTATGGATAATATTTGAAATTATTAATATTCTTGCTATATGTTCCATTTTTTAATGGGCTTCCAAGTAAAGGGAATGGAGTGTAATTAATCTTTGGGTTCTAAGTGCAATTAGGAGTGCATATGGGGATTTACAAAATTGTATGGTAGGCTTCTAAATGGACCTTCCACTCACATTCAATGGTGTAATTAATCTTTGGGTTGCGAGTGTAATTAGGAGCGCATATAGAGATTTACATTTACAAAAGTGTATTAGGAATGCATATAGGGATTTACAAAAGTGTATGGTAGGCTTTTAGACTTTCTACTCACATTCAACCTATGCTATATCACACTACAATTATGATAGTCATGACATGATTGTAACTATCTCCTCCATAAATCCATGTAATTGCACAAAAATACACTTCATTAAAAGTATGATATGAGAATAATTTTAAGAAATGAACTAATATACTAGTTTTGCAACTATACCAAAATAATATGAAAGCATTTGTCACATGTAATTTTGGGAGTTGATGGTATAACATTGGATTGAGGCATCATCATTTAAGATAAATAAATGTTTATTGATTTAATTTATATTTATTTATATAAGTTTAAAAGAGAAATATATCAGCTTGTAAACTATATTTATAATTTTTTGAATTTTCTTAATGCTTCGTCAAATTTTGTATATAATTAGGTAAAAATACTATTTTTACAATTTAGTATGATAGAATTGTTGTTATATAGGTAATGTTTAAACTATTATATATAGACTTTTAAAAAATAATACTTATAATAAATAATAATAATATAGATAATAAGCCCGTAGGGGTGTAGACTGATTGGCAAGTGCCATGTAAATGGAAGGAAATATGTAAATGAGGTCTCAAGTTTGATTCTCACCCCGATTTACTTATGCTCCATGCTTGCGGGCTGACGCAAGTACGAGAACCGCAAGTTGTTGATTTTGTCAATTCCCCCAATATAAATATATATATAGAGAGAGAAATAGATAATAATAATAATAAAAAAAACTTATCAAAATTATATCTTGACATATCTATATTTACATAAGTTTTAAGTTTTAAGGTTTATTAAATTGTATATTTTTTGAGTTTTAAATTTTATTGAGATAAATGAGATTACAACCATCTTAAATTCATTTTAAATGATTAAAAGTTTACACATCATTGGGATTTGATAACTCTTAAAAAAATATGGATTAAGATAAAGTAAATTAATATACTCTTATTGTATAAGAAATGTAGGATGGACTTTATTTTGATCCTAACATATTCTAGAGTAAGATCAAGGATAATGGCTACTGCCTGTTTACTCAACAATATGGTCACTTCTTCATGATAAATAGATGAAAGGAGATACAAAACCAATTACAGCTATGATCCATTTCTCTCCACTTACACCAACTTTATCATAATCGTTTATTCTTCAAAGTGATCCATTGGGTTTCTAAGTTGGACCTTTTGATTCTTATGATTTAGAAATAGGTTTATCTAGATAGTTGTTCCCAATATACATTCAATCACATTATACTAATGTCAATAGGACAAAGCTTTAATGTCGTGATTTCATCCTTTAAGATTTGAAGAGATTTTCACCATTATGAGATTACAATGTTGCACTATATTCAGCTTTCATTCAACACTCTAATAGAGCAAGTTGTTGCAATTAACACATTTAAAATTATGAACCGTTTTCAAGAATATTGAAGAATATCGAAGAAATGTTGCAAAAGGTAGTCCCTTACCAAATGATGGTGAAGCAAAGGGTTGTGATTTCATCCTTTAAGATTCAAAGAGCCTTTCACCATTATGAAACTTTAGTGTTGCATGATATTCACCTTTCATTCAACACTCTCATGTACTCTTATAAAGCAAGTTGTTGCATTTAACACATTTAAATTTATGAACCATTTGCAAGAATATTGAAGAAATGATACAAAAGATACTCCCTTACCAAAGGAACGTGCAAAGATTCTCTTTCTGGACAATGTTATATTTTTATATATTTGTTAACAGAAAAGGATTTTTAAGTCGTTATATACGGTAGCTTTATCTAAAATTCAAATCCTTCCATTGTTTTGATTAACAAATTTATTTATCCTTGTCCAAACTTCATATTAAAGGCATTTCGAGTTAATATGTATAATCTGGATTTGTACTTTCGTGACCACTTTGGGAAAATGTTTCACTTTGATAGAGGTTATTGCACGAAGAAAAGTTAGGAGCATTTTATAATTAGTTGCACATGAATGTTGATCTATTTTAATTAGGGATTTCACAAATTTGCATCTCAATTATCGTTTAATTCTTCTAAATGTTATAGATTTAAGATAGATTTATCGCTTAGGGGTGTGTGTATAAAGTCGCTGGAAGAAGAAGTGGCAAGGGGGTCAGCAAGAACATGTACTCGCAGGAATGCACATGCGTTCCTAATCTTATAGATTTGGAAAGGCATGAACCTTCATTCATCTTGCCATGTAGGTTCGTCGGCAGGAACACATGCATGTTCCTGTTGTAATCGATTTTTAAGGGAACACAGACACATTTTGCGCTCATTTACACACCATGCCTCACAATTTTCCCAATCGGAGCAAGCAAAGAGGACGAATAGAGGAGGAGAAAAATCTGAGATCTTTCCATTGTGTCCATTGAAAGAAAGGTATGCTTGATTTTTTTCATTTCCTCTCTTGGCTTTGCAAAAAATACAAAATAATTAGTCATGAGTTATGGATGTAAATCCCAATGGCATTGAAAAATTATTAGCTAGGTTTCACTACACATGATTAATACTTGAATGTAAATCTCTCAAAAATTCACTAATCTTATATAGTTTGTTTTTGAATTGATTGTAAAGATAACGAACAATTTTTCTTTGTTTTATACAAAATTGTGTTAATGATTTGTTGGGATAAAATGAAATTGTTCTTTGTAATACCTTTGTCATAAGTCCACTTATTAAATTTTCATTTTAAATTATAGCATATATTATAAAATGGAACCCGAAGAGAATGTAAACCACCAACTAGCCAACCAAGGTGAAGAAAACCCCAACCCACCACAACCACCCAACATAAACACCCAAATTGATGAGGGGTCGGCCACTTTAACAACACATGTAAATTAATTAAGGGGCACGAGAGAACCAAGAAGAGAGTTCTTGGCCACTTCATTGGACGCCATTATGAGGTCCATTGTAAGTGCCCAAGGGAAATTGACTTCTATTTCTGAATATAGGGAAAGAATGTTTGAGTATCACAATGTTGGATTGGATAGAAACCAATTTATAGACTTGGGTATATCAAAACAACAACTAATTTTTATTTGTATTGATCCTCGATCTAGATAACAACCACCCAGGACCAAGAAACACATTTTCATTGACTAGTGCATCCACCCTAACATTAGTCAAAACTGGATGGATAGGTGGTACATGGTATTTGATAAACCTCCCTGCAATAACAGGGAGGTGCCTTTATATTTTTTGCGAAAATTATGGGATGAATTTATTTTGGGTCGACATGTCAACTACTTCTACATAGGTGACTTCTAGGGGGTGAGTTGAGGGTACGCATAGGACCGAGAGCATGCTAGAAGTGATCCCATGTTAGGTCTTCATCCCCCCACTGGGCGAAGGACTGACTCCCCTACCCAACATCCTTCTATTGCAGAGAGCTTGCAACAAGTACATGTCATTATATCATCATTGACTCGGATCCTAGTGAAAAATGGAATATTTTTTGCACTATCTCGGCAGGAGGTTCCTGTCGGTGACATTGATAGAGGGGTCATAGCTTCACCCCATAAAGTAGATTTTAGTGATGAGAGGGAACATGGAAATAGAAATCATCCATGTGAACCTCACAGATGCTCGAGTTGTGGGAAAACTTGATATGGGCCTATTGAGGCTAGTGGACATTGGAGCTTCATGGAGGAGATTAGTATATTAACCATCTCTATGTTCTCCATCGTTATATATTTATATAGTATTATGTGTATTTATATCGATATTTTATTTTATGTTGTTTTGTAGTTGTTACGCCTGTGTAGCAAACCCTCTACACCCATGGATGCATCAATGTTTGTCTCCACCACTAATGCAATAGTAGAGGAAGCCTGCTCAATCGGTCTACCCCATACATAGGTATGTGTCACATTTGATAAATTCACATAGTGATTCCTTTATTTTATGGCATCCTCTAATTTTTAATGTTCTTGTGTTTCTACAGGCTATGGGACCAAGTGATGTCGAGCAATGTCCACCTAGGATGGACAAGTCACCTGCATCGCATGTATCATGTGTAGAGATAAATATCATTTAAATCTCAATTGTTTTGTATTTATGTTGTTGTATTTTACTATTTTGTACTAATAGTTCAATATTATTAATATTTATGCAGGATGACGATAGTTTTGCTAGTTTTAGTACTAGTCCTCTCCCTAGGATCCTTCCCATAGCCTCTGAGTTACCTTACTCTAGAGGAGGGTTCTTCCATCACTTGTACAGTCTATCGGGGTCCATTGTCATCCACCCCCAACATCTTTCTTCTTCCATGCATCCTTAGTGGATGCACCCACAGTCCACTCATCTGCACCACCTCTTCCATTGCATCCATCCACATTGGATTCACCCGTATTCCACCCACCCCCACCACCATTTCCATATGTGTCATCCACCAAGGCAACCATAGTAGAGGTTTCCTCGGAGCAGGTTGTATAGCCGAGCACTCCACCTGTCAGTGACTCTCCATCGAGGCTTGAGATATTCATGGTGAGATAATGTGTTGATGATAAACTTTTATGTATCATGAATGGAATTGATTTTATGCACTTTTTATTAAATTTCATGATTTGATCCTTGTAACTAACGCAGGGTGGCATCGCTGAGAGATTAGGGTCATGAAGGAGGGTAATAGCCTCATGATTTTTTGTACCATCTGTGGTGAGTTGTCTTATGTTGAATTACAAAGTATCATTTTGTAAGTCTTTAAATTCATTATGGAAAAAAAATCATAACAATGTTTTTTCTTTGTGCAGTCTCCAGAGCGACAAACCACTCCTAGGCCCAAAACCACTGGAGGTGCTTCTTCGGGAAAGAGAAGAAAGATCAATTTACATGATGATCCCGAGGGTGGCAAGGGTGACAGTGGTCAATGAGTGACTAATGATTGTCATTTTGTATCTAGGCCACCATGTGGATGTTTTTTTATGTTAGGGCAGTTGTTTTCGTTTTGTATATTGGGTACAAGGTGTCATTTTGTAAAAAATGTACAATTGAATACACGCGCACATACACACACACATACATTTCATGGTACATTTTTTATGAATCTCATTGTTTATGCATTTTATGTGGATGAATGTATGAATTTCAAAGTGTATGAATTTATGAATTTATTTAATTTGATTTATAAATTTTTAAAGTGTTAATGAAGTCTATGTAAGTAAGAATAGTTCATTTTTTCTAAAGTTATAATAAAT
>JZKD02S0027151.1:122813-145714 GCA_000966675.3 Picea glauca | reverse complement strand
GGTTAGGACCTTAACACCATGCCTTTCCATCCAGTGAAATGTTTTTTCCTTTCCATGCCATGCTTCGTCTTTCCTTGCATTTCATTTCCTTTTCATGCCTTGCCTTTCCTTTCATTTCCTTGCATACCTTGCATTGACATGCCTTTCATTGCATTGCATTTCCTTTCCATGCTATGTCATGTCATGCCTTTCCATTTCATGCCTTTCCTTGCCATGCCATGCCTGGCCATTTCATGCATTTCCTTGCCATGCCATGCCTTGCCATTTCATGCCTTTCCTTACCATGCCATGCCATATTATGCCTTTCCATGCCATGCCATGCCTTTCCTTGCCTTGCCTTACCTTGCAATCTCATGCCATGCCTTTCCATGCCATGCCTTACCTTGTCATACCATGCCATGTCATGTCTTTCCATGCCATGCATTACCTTGCCATGCCATGCCATGCCTTGCCTTTCCATGTCATTAATTTCCATGCCATGCCATTCCATGCCTTGGCTTTCCATGCCATGCTATTCCTTGCATTGCCTTTCCTTTCCATGACATGACATGCCATTCCATGCCATGCATTTCCATTCCTTTCCATGCCATGACATGCCTTGTGTTTCCTTGCATGCCTTTACTTGTCATGCCTTGCCTTACATTTTCTTTCCTTGCTATGCCATGGCATGCCATGTCATGCATTGCCTTGCATTTCCATGCCATGTCATGACTTTCTTTTCCATGCCATTCCTAGCCATGCCTTGCCTTTCCATGCCATTCCTTTCCTTGCTATGCCATGGCATGCCATGTCATGCATTGCCTTGCATTTCCATGCCATGTCATGACTTTCTTTTCCATGCCATTCCTCGCCATGTCTTGCCTTTCCATGCCATGCCTTTCCTTGCCATGTCATGCCATGCCTTCCCATGCCATGCCATGTCATGCCTTGCATTGCCTTGTTGATGCAGGAGCATCACCATCAACAATTAAAGAGGCCAGGTCGAGGATAACTCGGCACCCAACACACATATTTTTAAACCGTGTTTAAATTCCGAGGAGAGCGTGTCTTTCTGTTTTGAAAGGATTGTAATTTAAAGATTTTAAATATTTTGAGGCTTGAGCCATCACATAAGGCCGTCGAAGTTGTAATCATTTTAATTATCAAATAAGGTTGTACATATACTGAGTATCGAATCATATATGAATGTAATTTCCATTCAATGTAATAGTTCTTAGTAGATGAATGTATTAACTACAATAGGATAGCACTAAGGTAGTCTGGAGGGAAGGCTCGAGAAGCCTCTCCATATATAAATATATGTATTTTATGCCCAAATAAGGTCTTTGAATGTTATTGTTATTGTTGTTGAAAGAGTTGTTGAAGCTTATGAAGAATTGCAAAGAGTTGTATGAGTCAATGTACATATTTTACTGAATAAATACAAGCAGAGAGGTTTGATTCCAAATGTATGGTGTTGTGTTCATATGAATTATTTAAGTACATGTGATGTTTCTTTATGCTCTCTATGTTTTATCTGTTATGTATTTTTTATGCATGGATATTCTTTTCATGGTTAACTGTGGAAACCTTTAATGTTTCTGTAAGTTTCAAGTGTTTCTCTTCTGAGGTTCCTGGTGCAAGGGGTGCATAGTGCCCACAAGGAGTGACTAGGTTGAGTAGAGATAGACTTAGAAGCTCAGAAGATATAACAAGAATTTACAGTTGAATTTCAAGGAGTGCCCAATTTCTCAGTGGAGAGAAAAGACTGGAGAAGACTCATGCAAGGAGTGCGTCGAGAAAATGCTTTGTTTAAGTGTTGAATAAGTCTCAGAGGAGACGAGCACAAGGAGTGCACTAGGGAGATTTTTTCCAAAAATATCTAAGTCCAAAAACTTCTCAAAAGTTAAAGGTTGCAAGGAGTCCGCTAGAGGTCTGAAATACCTCAAGGACTTAAAGATCAGGAAGAATAGTGACCGGAATCCTTAAGGAGGAGAAGATTTGTTTGGTTCAAGGGTCAAGCGGTTGAGATCTGTTCGGGAGGACCCAGAATATTTCATCACCCTTACATATGGAGAAGCAGTGTGGGGTTTAACCTTGTGAGTTGTTGAGACTTCGCGTGTTCGACAAAATTTGTGTGTGGAGTGCAAAGGAGGAGTTATCAAAGAGTGGAAATCAACGGTTGAGATCAATTCGAGATTTTGCAAGAGATCTAATAGTCATCAGATATAGAGGATTTGTGCTAGAGTTAATCGGTGAAGTCCTTCGGACTTCGTGTGTTCAGGTGATTTGGAGTGTGGAGAAGTCGAGACCCCCGAAGTCTCGAAGGGCAGAGTTAATCGTGGTTGTCCAAAATTTGAGGACACGTGTCAGCAGATCGTGTACTACGGTGGACTAGAACTATGGAGGAAGTTAGAAGTGAAGATCCAAGAGTGGAGAACCAACAAAGTCCTGAAACCGCGGATTTCATCAGGGTTGTCCATCGATAGGGACATGCGTCATCAGATCAGAAGATCCATAGGATAGATACTCTGGGAGAATAGAGTGAAGAGGAGTTCGATCTCTCTAGAGTCTCAAAGTCTAGAGTTGATGTGGATCGTTGATCAGGGGAAGGAAAAGTGGTAGTAGATCCGGAAGTCCAGAGGTCTGGCACTCTAGAGGAAATAGAGCACAGTGTTGTGAGGACTCTCGAAGGCCCAAAGGTCGAAGTCAATCCCAACCATTCATTGGAGAAGAATGCATGAGTTCAACATCATGGCACTTCAACGAAATTGAATCATCGTGCAGGCAGGAACAAAATCCCCGTAGTCCCAAAAGCATCCTAGTCGTCGATCAAGAAAGGGGCATGTGGAGGACGGAGGAACCTTTTGGTGTTTTGACATCGGGAGATACAAACGGTCGTGTCATGTGGACAACCAAAAGAAATCGTTGAAGACCGAAAGAGAGGAATCTGATCTGTTCATCCATTTGTGCTTAGGGACCATCGATTTAATACTTGGGCATAAGTTCCTTTTCAACGATATGGGAAATTCGTGAAAAGGATTTGTGGAGAAATCATCGAAGCCCGAAGTGTGAAAGAGGCAGAGAGTTGTCAATCCGGTGGCGGAATAGGAGCCGTTAGATTTTCTCTTTTTCGACGCCCGACACTTTGAAAGTGTTGTGCATCTGTTGGTGTAGACAAAAAACACCGAAGCCCAAAACAATGGAGTTGAGTCGTTGATATCGATGCTTGTTGAGGACCATTGATCTTGCTTCCCATTGTTTGGCAGTTCGTAGGTTGCGCGTTTGAAGATAAGAAGGATAAAAAGTATCGAAGTCCAAAAAATTTCGAGGATTGAAGGTTTGGACCATGGTTTTGGCCCTCGGTCTCCGAGGAAGATTTTCTAGCACTCAGGGACTACCAAAAAAGAGAATTTTCATTCGGGAAGAAGTTTTAAGGACCTGTGTATTGAAATTTTGGGCTCAGAGGGAGCCCGTGAGCTAATTACAGCTCCCAACTAGAACAATCCTAGACTGTGAAGTTGTGCAGACCCTGGGAGAGGGTGGGGTTTGCATCAAGTGGTATCATAGCCTAAATTTAAGCTCTGTGTAAAAGAAAATTTAGAATCATGCCACCCAGAGGATTTGCAGATAGAACCGAAGAAAATCGAGCCATGGAACGGGAAATGAGGCAACTATGTGCAAGATTGGATGCCATGGAGACAGTGCAAAGAATAGAACTTGATTCTAGTGACATCAGTGAAGCCGAAAGTGAATAAATGGAAGTTGAAGAAGCTGCAGAAGGAGACACTGCAGAGGAATGCTTGTTGAAAGAGGTTGTAAAAATGGGATCCAGAGAAAAAATGGAAGTCTCGATGTATGAAGGAGACTTGGATGTTGATGAGCTACTAAATTGGATAAGGACCTTAGACAAGTACTTTTATTATGAAGAAATCGAGGATGAAAACAAGGTGAAGCATGTTGTTTCCAAACTGAAGGGACATGACACGCTATGGTGGGATGAATTGCAAGCCGAGAGAAGGCACAAAGGTAAGAAAAAAATAAAAAATTGGGATAGGACGGTAGCTAAATTGAAAGATAAGTTCATACCTAAAGAATATTAGATCAATCTGTTTAGGGGATTGCAGAACTTGAGATAGAAGGGCTTGACAGTGAAAGAATACACTGAGGATTTTTACAGATTGAACATCAGAGCATGACATTGAGAGAGTGATGAGGAGAATTTTTCCAGGTATATTAATGGCTTGAGATATGAAATCCAAGAGGAATCTAGTATGATGACAATCAAAACGGTGGAAGACACTTATCAGGAAGCACTGAAATCAGAGGAGAAGTAGAGAATATATACTCTGGGAGAATAGAGTGAAGAGGAGTTCGATCTCTCCAGAGTCTCGAAGTCTAGAGTTGATTTGGAGAATTGATTAGGGGAAGGACACGCATCAACAGATACGAAAATTCGAAGGTCCGACACTCCAGAAGAAATAGAGTGCATTGTTGTGAGGACTCTCGAAGGCCCAAAGGACGAATTCAATCCCATTCGTCCATTGGAGAAGGATGTGTGGTGACAGATCTCATAGTTCGGGGACATGGCACTTCGAAGAAATTGAATCGTCGTGGAGAGAGGAACAAAATCCCCGAAGTCTCAAAAGCATCTTGTCCATCGATTAGGAAGGGGGAACGTGGAGGACGGAGGAACCTTTCGACGTTTTGGCATCGAGAGATACAAAGGGTCATGTCATGTGGATGACCAAAAGAAACCATTGAAGGATGAAAGAGAGGAATATGAGTTGTTCATCCATCTGTTCCTGGGGAGCATCGATTTGATACTTGGGTGTAAGTTCCTTTTTGGTGATCCGAGAAATTAGTGAAAAGGTGTTGTTGAGAAATCACTGAAGCCTAGAGTGCGAAAGAGAGGGAGAGTCATCAATCCAGTGGTGGAATAGGAGCTGTCAGATCTTCTCTTTTTCAACGCCTGAAACTTTGCAAGTGTTGTGCGTGTGTTGGTGTAGCCAAAAATATCTGAATCCCAAAACAATGGAGTTGATCCATCAATATCGATGCTTGTTGAGGATTGTTAATCTTGTTGCCCATTGTTTGGTAGTTCGCAGGTTGTGCCTTCGGAGATAAGAAGGATAAAAATTCCTGAAACTTTTGGGGATTGAAGGTTTGGACCATGGTTTTGGCCTTCGATCTCTGGGGAGGCTTTGCCAATGCTTGAGGACTCTCGGAAAAGAGAATTTACATTCAGGAAGAAGTTTTAAGGACTTGTGTGTTGAAATTTTGGGCTTGGAGGGAGCCCGTGAGCTAATTTCATCTTTCGACTAGAATGATCCTAGACCGGGAGGTCGCACAGACCCTAGGAGAGGTTGGGGCTTGCATCAATTTCCTTTTCATGCCTTTTCATACCATGTATTTCCTTTCATTTCCATGCCATTCCATATCATGGCATACCTTTCCATGCTATGCCATGCATTGCCTTGCCTTGCCAAGCCATGCCTTTCCTTTCCATGTCATGCCATACCATGTATTGCCTTTCCATGCCATACCTTGCCTTGACTTGTCATGCCATGCCTTTCCTTGCATTGACTTTCCTTGTCTTGGCTAACCACAAAAATGTACTTTCATTATGATATTCATAAAACTGATTGTTTGTAAAAATATAGTTATTTTCATCATTAGAGAGAATTTGTTTTCAAGTTATCTTAATAAAAAATAATGACATTCATGTATCGTACCTTTTTTTTTCTTAAAAAAAATAATGCTTGTACTAAATGAACAAGTTTAATACCTAAAAATTACAATCAAAGGATTTATTAAGCATGTAATTAAAGGATTTATTAAGCATGTAATTATACAACTTGTTATCCCATTTATCATAGATAAAATACTTTCATGTGAAATTCAATGTCATAACATAAGCTATCTTTATTCATATATCTTAGGTATCTTCATAGTTGTGAAACATGGATTATCATAATTAATAGGATTTACATAGAAAGGGATGTCACTAATAGGTTTATGTTCCATCCTTATGGTGTATTCTCATTATACTATTGATCCATAATTTATTTTGAATTGCATGAAAAACAACATAACTTCAAGGCCTTATTTAAAATAAAATAAATAAAAACTAATCTTTCAACTCAATAACTTTTATAACAAGATATAGCATGTAGACCTAGACCTAGACCTTGCCTTGCCTTGCCATGTCTAGATTTTCTTATCCTTGTCATGTCTTTCCTTGGATTTACATTCCTTTCCTTCCATTGCCATACCTAGACCTAGACATTTCCTTGTCATGCCTTGTCTTTCCATGGTCTAGGTCATGGTCTAGATCATGGTCTATGTCATGGTATAGGTCATGGTAATGATGTAGGTCTAGCTATTCATCTAGTTTTAGGTATAGGTCATGGTTTAGGTCTAGCTCTAGGTCTATGTCATGGTCATGGTTTAGGTCTAGGTCTATTGCCAACATGTCCCTGAATGACTTGAGGAGGTGAGTTGCAACTCGTGATAAAAATAAAACCAGGACTCGAATGGATGAACCTTCAGTTGCATTGGATCCAGAGCATTGGTTTTCAGTTAGTGGGGCCCCTCCACTATCATTCTGTTGCCCGAAAAAGATTTTTTTGCAGGATCTTTGGGACTAAGGTTTTTCTCAATGAGGCATAGTGCAAATTCTGAACAAGAGGTCAATTTTAAAGAACATTGTTCCATGATTGTGGGTAGCGTAGTCGTGTGGGCCTTGGCTAAATAGACGTGCGGGAGCTTACAAAACTTCATTATGCTGCTTAGTTTGGATTTTATGCCCCCAGACCAAATTGCCAACATGAACTGAATGGCTTGAGGAAGTGAGTTGCAACTCGCTATAACAATCAAATAGAGACTCGGATATACAAACCATTTGTTGCATTGGATCATCGRTGCAAGGTTTTATCTAGTGRYCCCCCTCTGCTATAATTCCATTTCCYGGGAAAGAATTTGTTGCAAGATCTTCGGGACTGGGGTTTTTCTCAATGAGGCATARTGMAAATTCTGAAGAAGAGGTTSATTTTCAAGAACAATGTGTCGGGTGATTGTGGGTAGCGTGGTCAYGTGGACCTTCACGGAAAAAATGTGTCAAAGTTTACRAAACTTTTTTATGTTGTTTGGTTTGTATTTTATGCCCCCRGACYAAATTTCCAACATGTCCCTGAATGACTTGAGGAGGCAAGTTGCAACTCRTGATAAAACTCAAACCGAGACTCGTATGGAYGAACCATCATTTGGATTGGATCTGAGACACCATGTTTCARCTAGTGCGGCCCCTCCATTGTCATTCAACTACTGAAAAAAGTGTTTGTCGTAGGATACCAAGGACTAGGGTTTTGCTCAATGAGGCATAGTTCAAATTCTAAACAAGAGGTCAATTTTCAAGAACATTGTGTCGAGTGATTGTTGGTAGTGTGGTCACGTGGGCATTGGCCAAATAGATGTGCAAGAGCTTACATAACTTCGTTATGGTGCTCGGTTTGGATTTTATGCCCCTGGACCAAATTGCCAACATGTCCCTGAATGGCTTGAAGAAGCGAGTTGCAACTCGCGATAAAACTCAAAATGAGACTTATATGGAAAAACCATCGGTTGCATTGAATTCGAGTCATCGAGTTTCAACTAGTGGGGCCCCTATGTTGTCATTTTGTTTCTCGAAAAAACATTTGTTGCGGGATATTCAAGACTAGGGTTTTTCTCAATGAAGCATAGTGCTAAATCTGAACAAGAGATCAATTTTAAAGAACATATTGTGGAAAACAATCCCCTAATTTTCTTTGATTGATTGATTACAAATTATGGTCCCTTTTATTTGGTATGAGAAAATTTTCTCTTGTATTTATTTTGTTTCTTTGATTGGAATAATTTACTTAAGAATTTTGTAAATGTTTTGAAATATGATCTTGCTAGAAATTACATCATTGAATATGTTGAATATAATAAAGTGTTTCTAACATTGATTATGTTATATTTACGTTGATTATTTTATCGTTTTGAATTTCATGATTTTCAACATGAAATTCAAACATGATTTCAAAGATGCTTGTTTGCAGGACTTTTGGTTGATTAATGAATGCTCGTATTTAAGATTTCAAGGGATGATATGCCATAATGATTTTGTTATTATTCTTATCCTTTGATTCTCAATATTTTACATGAGCTGCAAAATCACACTTGGATGAATAACCAAAGTTTTGGTTTTAAATCCCAATGGTCTTAAATCTTATTATAATTTAAAACTATGATAATCAATAACTCATTTGGGTACATTTCGATTCATAGTTTTGGCATGATTCATTTTTTACCATTATTGAAATTACTTGACAATCCCATCATTTTTTATAATTAACATACATAATTCCTTGCAGTTAAATCATTAGAATATTTCTCCCAAGAGTTAATTCGTTTGAGAATCGTGAAATTACTATACATTGCCATACATTGGTGACAAGTGGCATTGAAATCCGTAGTATCATCTTATGCATTGTCATTTTGGGAAGTCATTTATTTTCACCATTACTTCTGCAACTTAGTGATTTGAAACCTTTGTACCTGGTCATATCTCCTTCTCGTGAAATTATGCCTTTCCTTATGGCTCCATGCTCTCGCATTTATGTGGTTACTTTGGCTCAAGGATAATCGTTGAGCCTACATGATTTTCCTTTCAATTTTTGTTTGAATACCCTGTTGGTTGTTATTTTATCATGGTCCCTGTTTCTAGAGTCAAACACCCAGGCCCTGAACTTGTAGAAGCATACAATGAGTGTATACCTATGTTACAAAGAGTGGGATGGGTGAATTTTCTTATGTCATTTCGTGGTCATAACCTGGGAGTAGCGAGGGATCTCGCGCATAATTTTGATGCTCGAATTGCAAGGGTGGGAGAAATAGAAATTCAATTCAATGAAGCCATAATCGCTGAAGCTACTCATTTGGCTCGTTCCAGAGAGAAATGGTACAAAAAATTACCAGTCAAAATATCCCATGGTCCAAATTCATGGTGTCGGCCAAGACCAAATACAATCCAGAAGGTATGCCCATCTGTCAAGTTAAAAAGGAATGGCACGCTTTGGTTTTCATCATTAAGCGTTATATTACTTGTGAAGGGCAGTTTTTCTTGGCATCATACTATCATTTCAGAGTCTTGATGGCTTTCGTAGGGTTTGAATTAAATTTTCCACATTATCTGTATAAACGTCTGTCAAAAATGGATAAATTTTACCAACGTGGGTTTGGTAACCCTAAGAGGAGTTTATTTCATTATGGGTTGATTTGTATGATAGTAGAATTTCAGCTCACACAGTTAGGGTTTTCCTGGGAGGAGTTTCTTTGTAAATATGGTTTTGACCAAACTCAGATTCCAGAGGTTACTGACAAAAGTTCTAGTGATCCAATGTTTATCTTTGAACACTATCCTCAGAATCAGTCAGAGGTTAATTTTTCTGTAATTTTTCATGACTCTAATCTTAATCCTTCCTCAAAATCGCGCAAATCGAGTATGTCACCTGAGGATAAGAAATCTCTAAACCCACCTTCATCACAGGTTACTAGTTCTTCTTCCAAAAGGCTTAAAGAAGGTTCTTCGAAGTGTGATGAACTTATTCCTGAGTCAGATGACACTCTTTCATTTGAACATGTAGGAAAATGTTTGACAGTCAAGCATATACCCAGATTAAACAAAATCAAATGAAAAAGTACACAGTTAGCAAGGAGATTTTCACAAACTCAAAGAAATAAGTTTAGAAAAGTCTTTGATTCCATTTTTCCTACTGTTTGACTTGGAAGAATCTGAAACAAAGGAAAATCATCTTCCTCGTGATTTGAAGTATGAGGTTTATCCTATATCTAGTTCCAATTCTTGTCGATTTGGGAATAATGAATCCAAGTGAGACAATTTTCTTACAGAACATGACTATTCGCCTAATGGGTCGTCTCCTGTTATTAAAGACAAAGGGAAAGATCGTTTTATTTTCGAAGCCTGGTTCTGGAAAGAGAAATATCATGTTGTGGTTCCATTGTTAAAAAGTAATTTGGTTGAGCTCGAGTTAGAAAATCAACAATTAAAATCACAGAGTCAAATCATGATTGAACAATATGAGAAGCAGATCTCTGATTTGAAGACAAATAATATTAGTACTGAAAATCCATTGGTTGTTAAAACTTCGAGCATTATTTTTTTCAGTCACTTCAGATCTTAAGAATCGTGCCCAATAAAAATGATAAAAATGACTAGTATTATGTTGTTATTTTATTTTATTTGATTATTTAAGAGCAGCTACAGAATCGAAGATTCTATAGCTGCTCTATTTTGAGTGTATTTGTTAGTAATTTATTTTTATTTTTATTTACATGTGTCCAATGAAGCATCCAAAGAGGCTTATGAATTCAATTTCAAAGTGAGTGTATTTGTTAGTAATTTATTTTTATTTACATGTGTCCAATGAAGCATCAAAGAGGCTTATGAATTCAATGTCAAAGTTATCATGATTCATGTTGCTTATTAGAGGTTTGATAAGATTATTATCTTTTATATTTTTTTGTTAGGTCTTATATTATGTCAAAGGCATATATTTATTGGTAATGGGCACAATTAATCATCTTTTAATATAAAATTCTGATCTGATGGCTAACAATTAAATATGCTGGAATATTCTTAGTCGTCCTCCCAAATCAATGAATGTGATTTACTCTTCATAATTGTATTTTTGAATGCATCCATTACTCTGTTTACTTTTTAACATTTACCTAATTATATTAAGAAATTACTATAGCACTATATGATTGCCACGTTTAAATGATTAACATTTAACATTACCACGTTTAAATTATTAACCACGGATTTCCTCACCTGTCTCTGTGTTTTCTTCAAACATTTTAACAATCTACACATTTCATATGCCTTTAGGCGTTCATCAGTGACAATTATTATGTGACTGTGCTAGTATATAGTTGGACAAGATTTGTCAATTAATTTTTAGATATTTATTTTATCTTTTTACCTCATGAACTCTTTATTATAAAAAGAAAATAGTGTTTGGAAACAAAGAAAGGGATTTAGATTTTGGAGAAAAAGAAAAATAAAATTTCAACACTATTGTTTAAATTCTTCTTTAATACCATTACTTAATACAATTACTAAATCAGTTTGATTTCAAGTTTTAATTGAAGTGAAAATATCACGTACTGTTTAAATTCTTTTTTAATACAATTACTAAATCAGTTTGATTTTAAGTTTTAATTGAAGTGAAAATATCAAGTACTGTTGTGGTATTTTTGGTCCTTACCATTTATCGAAATCATTCTTTAATCTTGTGTTTTTTATATTATTGTTATTTATATAATTGATTACTATTAATTAATTATATTGATTTATTTGTTTCGTTACATGAGAACTTGCAAAATTATGTGTATGAATGTTGTATAAATGAAATTTATTTTAACTAATTAGAAAACGTTTCATTTACAATTGGTTAATGAAACCATAGTCAGATTGATCTATGTCATTTTTATTGTTTCTTATTCATACACATAATTAAGACCCGAGTTATATTCAGAGTAGTATATATATAGAATATCATAGAATAATTAATTTAGAATTATTGAGTGAATTACTTAAATAGTTTCATAGTTTAGATTCTTTACCAGTTTCAATTATTCACATCGGATTTATGGTATTCTTGTTGGATTTTATTTTAAGTCTTTTTAAGTAGAGGAAATTTTTTATGTGACTTGATTAAGTCCTTGTTTCAGTTGATCAACAAATTACCCTTTTCTTGTCAAGTTAATAAACAAAAGATTTTATCTTCCATTAGACATAAAGGGTTATTTTTTGAATTAGGATTAGTTTAGTTAGATTAAATAGAAAGGTTAGTTTAGGTTAGTAAAGGGATAATGAACCCCTAAATTCAGTCAGGATCACCATATCAAATGGAAAAGGGTATAATTTGGGCCTTAACTGGGTGATTCTCCCCAATGTTGAACATGGTCAATTGTGACCATCAACAAAACACTATGTCGGGTGATTGTGGGTAGCATGGGCTTTGTCCAAACATACATGCGAGATCTTATATAACTCCATTATGTTGCTCGGTTTAGATTTTATGCCCCGAATCAAATTGCCAACATGTCCCTGAATGACTTGAGGAGACAAGTTGCAACTCGCGATAAAACTCAAATTGGGACTTGGATGGATGAATCGTTGGTTGAATTGGATCTGGGGCACCAAGTTTTTGCTAGTGGTTCCCATCTTCTATCATTCATTATCCCTGAAAAGCATTTGTTGCAGGATCACAGGGACTAGGTTTTTGCTCAATGCTTATTACAAATTTATGACAATTTAACACCTCGTAAGGCTAGACAAGGCAAGGCATGGCATGGCGAGGCATGGTATGGCATGGAAAGGAAAGGAAATTCAAAGCATGGATTGGCATAACATGGAAATGAAAGACATGGAATGGAAAGGCAAGACAAGGCATGACATGGAAAGGAAATGCACGGCTTAGCAAAGTAAGGAAAGGTATGGCATTGAAAGGCATGGAAAGGCATGTAATGGAAAGGAAAGGCATGACAAGGCATGACATGTCATGGAATGGCATGCCATGGAATGGAATGGAAAGTGAAGGAAAGGAAAGGCATGGCATGGCATGGAAAGGAAAGGCATGACATGGCATGGAAAGGCAAGGAAAGGCATGACATGGCATGGAATGGAATGGAAAATGAAGGAAAGGAAAGGCATGGCATGAAAAGGAAAGGCATGACATGGCATGGAAAGGCAAGGAAAGGCATGACATGGCATGGCATGGTAAGGCATGGCATAGAAATGCATGGCATAGCATGGCAAGGCAAGACAAGGAAAGACATGGCATGACATGGCATGGAAAGGAAAGGCATGGCATGGAAAGGCAAGGCAAGGAAAGGAAATACATGGCATGACATGGAATGAGAAGGTATAGCATGGCAAGGAAATGCAAGGCATGGCAATACTTGGCAAGGCAAAGCAAGGAAAGGAAAGGCATGGCATGGGATGGAAAGGCATGGAAAGGCATGGCAAGGCAAGGAAATGCATGGCATGGCATGAAAAGGTAAGTCAATGCATGACATGGAATGGCATGGAATGACAAGGCAATGAATGGCAAGGAAAGACAAGGCAATGCAAAGCATGGCATGACATGGTAAGGAAATGAAAGACATGGCATGGAAAGGCATGTCATGGCATGACAAGGGAAGGGAAGACATGGCATGGAAAGGCATATCATGGCATGGAAATGCAAGGCATGTCATGGAAAGACAAGGAATGTCAAGTTATAGCATGGCAAGGCATGGCATGGGAAGAAAAGACATGGAATGACATGTCATGGCATGTCAAGGAAATGAATGGCTTGGAAAGACAAGGCATGGCATGGCATATCAAGGCATGGCATGGAAATACAATGAAAGGAAAGGCAAGGAATGGAATGACATGGCATGGAAAGGCAAGGAAATGCAAGGCATGACGTGGCAAGACAACACATGGAATGGAAAGGAAAGGCATGGATTGGTAAGGAAATGAAAGTAAAGGAAAAGAAAGGGAAGGGAAGGCTAAAAGATAGTTCCCTAGCAACAAAAAAGATCCACAACATACAAGAATACCATAACAACCATAAAATGAAGTAAAAATTTCAATAAGTCATAAATGTGAAATATTTGTTCAATAATTCCTTTTACAGACCTATGATCATCAAGTAGACCATTGAGATCACTTCTAATATAGATGATATCCATTAAATTCTCGTGCTTAGAGTAAGGAAATAAGTATCGTAGCTTTGATGAGTTTTTACTTGGCATTTGTTACGAGGAAAATCACTCTATGGCATGGGGTAAACCACAACAAACAAAAATGATTGCAGAAATCAATTCTAATCTCAAGTATGATATATAAACAAATATGATAAGAAGGCAAGATAGAGAGCCTACATTTTCCAGACGTTTGATGAATTCCACCGTTGAGCACTTGACTCAAAGAAATACACCTGCAACTTGTCCTCAAAAACCAAGATACACAAGCATATGGTGATAATGTATAAAGTTAGCACATACAATAACATAATCCATCAATATTCATAACAATTACGCCCATGGAATAAAAATTCAAATATTTTCAAGACATTAATTGGATGAGAACAAAGTATTTCTATTAAAATGTAATCAACAAAAATGTATGAATGACAAACTTTTGTGTTGACACATTCAGAACCAATAAACTAAGTCCATTCCTGTTGGGCCTCCACCAAAGACAAGCTAATATAAGAGAGACAATGAGGTTCTCCATCAAATAGGGAAGATATTGGGGGCTAAACAATGTGTTCAGACTTAAAAGGACAAAGGGATGCAGACTCAATATGAAGTGAATAATTTCTCCAGAGTAACTTTGCTATATGTATACAATGGAGTACAATCTAATCTCCCATGATCACTGAAGTCATATAGGTACTGGTCCAATGAAAGATAGTAACAACTAAGGAAAGTTGGGACTATGAACTGATTTCTTTAAGTCTTCTACACAATCCACCAAAGGTGAAAGTATACATTATGTGAATAAAGGAGTTGAGGTCGAACATAATGAAACTTTGTTTGATTATCGATCATTAAGGTATACTATTAAAAATGTGAGACATCCTATTGATACTGAAAGTACGTATCAAGACACCATGTACATTCTTACAAGTGTGAATAAAGGTGTTTAGGTCGAACACTTGAAGAATCCATCGATCAAGAGACATTTATGTATTCCCAAATTTCGATGGCAAGAGAACCTGCCACTGATGACCACAAGCCTCTAGGTACTCATAGGACTCTAGGTCTCATTTCCATAATAGATGGATTGAATTCGATGGAAGGAGACCCGCTGAAAAGAGAGAATTAAGGCATCTCTCATCATTCAGCACGAATTATAAAGCAGGAGCTTGATGATTTGGAGGAACTCAGATGAAGAACATGTTCACGAACCAACGACCCTGTGCATCTTTCGTGTGCACCGCACGAAAAGACCCTTTGAATAGAAACCAATAAGGAAACTTGCCAAAAAAAGCGAGGAAACCACCAATAATGCTAATGGCACCCAAGACACTACATGAATCCCATTATGTGAATAGATTTTTTGTCGTCGAACACAAGGGAAACCCCCCAGTCAGCGACCGATGAGGAAATGTCGACTGTTGGGTTCAAGGTTACCTACCCATAATGAAAGTAGGACCAGGGTGCATGATAAGACTACATCTTCATGTAACTCTGAGACACACTGAGGGTATGGCCGACATGCTAAGTCAAGAGTTCTGATAAATGGCCGACACAGGTTGATAGACATCCTTTGAACAAGAGCATGACATATATGGATGACTCTAGAAGCATAGAATCATTGATGAAACTTTGTGATGCAGGAGGCACCAATAAAACTCTCCATAGGGACTGGAAGAGTAACCAGTCAGGGGAGTAAAATCTAAGTAACGAGCTCAGCTTTCTAAGGTCATGATAAACCCAAAATTTTGATGACAAGTGGACTCAAAAGTGTTTTCTCTGTTCAAAGACGACATGAATGTTGCCAACATAAGATAATATTATTTTCCCTCCCATATTTTTTTGTTTTTTCATAGTCAAATAAATGCTATGATACAGAGGAGGAAATGAGTGTCACTAGTAAGCAACTAGTTCCAATAGTGGAACATACATATGCTCAATGTAAGGAGGTGAATGCAGGATATGGAAAATCAGGGGAATGTTTCCTCTTGGGGTATAGAGGGTCAAGCTGTAAATGATATAAACAGGGCTCTGCTTGGCTGATGATGCAAACTACTGAGGTTATAGGCTTATAATGCAGAAGCGAGAACCGACAGTAGGCTCAATACTGCAAGCAAGAAAATGAGATGTAATTACAACTTAACGTCAAATAATGTCATTTTTCGTAAATTTAGTCTACTTGGTTTGAAAAATGGTTAAACTTACACCAAATAGACGTCTTTTCAAATCCAATTTATGAGTGTGAAAGAGACAAGTTCACTCGGAAATATTTTCACTTTTGAGAGAGTCATAAAAGAGCTTAAACCAGACTCATTGCGAATCCTACTAGTTATAGGTCATCATGCTTATGAGTAAGAAATGAGGTTCGAACGCAAAGTCATATATTAGCTATAAGGGACTCCCGGTCCTATGAACAAAATATCTACATGGGCACTGAATGGCACAGAGGTTCTAACTAGGAAACCCATGTTTGGTAAGTCTCTACCATTAAATAACGACACTTCTAGTTGCATAAAGAAGGCTATGTGTCGCTACTAAATGGGTTCGTACTTAAGGCATACAAATTGCAGAGATAGGATAATACAAATGTGAAAAACGAAGTGATGGCCTATCCTATATGCTGGTCAATAGAAATACCTGTGAAAGTTACAAATGGGCGACATGGCACTATAAACCTCAAGTATCCCTGGATAAAACCACCAAAACCAACTCCATCCACTGCATTATTAGTCCACTAGGCCAAAATATTAGCAAAAACTATGCAAAGTGGGTAAAATTTTTCTATAAATAGTGAAAATCACCAATTTTGCTATACCATTTGTATTTTTTACCCAAATAGTGAATTTTGGACCAAATTGCCCCTGATTTTCAACTACGGATTGTGAGAGCTACGAGTGACGCAATTGACAACCGTCTGGACCAGTTAAGTCATCTTTCCTTTCTTTTCATTTCTACTGGATTAGTATTTTCAATTAGGTCTCCTTTTTTGAGTATTTAAAAGAACAAATTAGAAACTAGGGTATATGTGGGTTGTAGATCATCGGGTCACGTATACGCATCCCTATACGCGACTGTTATCAAAATAGACTGCATATATGCAGCCCTATACACCAATGTGTAAGATGTAACTCGTGTACAATTCTGTGGATTCAATTTTTAAAATGTAACTGACTCAAAATTTGATTTTAAACATGCAAGATGGTGCTAGAGTGAAGAGAAAGAGAGCATGAAGAGGTTGATGCTGTAGTGGAGAGAGATCCAGGGGTCCAAATGGAATTAAGAATATGTGGGCTATATAAATTTTGGGCTCTCAAGGGCATGAGGGCTCAAGTGACACTGCTCCAGATGTTGGTGAATTACTGGGATCCAGATACAGAGGCCTTCAACCTTGATGGGAAACCATTGAGGATTGAAGTTGAGGATATATAATTTTTGACAGGATTTTCACATCGGGGTGAGGTGGTGAAACTCAAATCCCGAGGAGCTGGGAGTGGCATGAACATAAAGGACTGCATAGCCACTCATTGCATTGTAGGGACCGAGAAGGTAGGGAGCAAACTCTCGATCAAAGCGATCAACAATATGAGTCTCAAGATCATTGTCCCAGTGTTGACACAGATCATAGGGTCGACCGCATTGCATCAGGAATCAAGGCCACTTATGTTCTACTCGGTGGAGTTCTTGTGACCCATGGTTTATGATTGGTGCATCTCATTGTTAGCCAACATGAAGAGCCATCTAACAGACTGCAAACAGGGTAGAAAGATGAACTTCGAGTTTGCATCTATACTATGTAGTTTTTTCTTTGAGCGGGTTCCAGGCTTGGGCCCTAGATTTGAGATTGTTCCGCATGGACTTTGTGATCCAGCCATGGCACGGTGGACCGGGGTGATGAGGCAGTTGGGGGGTGGTAGGGTACCAACACCCTACAACGACGAGTTTTTCTTTTGGTGGCGTTGAAAGGTGATATCTTTGGAGGACTACCCTTATGCAGGGATCGACTTTAGAGGAGATCTGAACATGACATTACCACCAGGTTTCGCCTATGGAGACATAGGTATGCAAATTTTTTTTGAATATTTAATTTTTTTGTATTTTTGTAGAAGAAAACAAAAATATTTTTGGATGATGTCAAGTACTAACCAAAACATGTATGTTACGTAGATATTAGTCCGCGAAGGCCAGAAGAACTTCCACGACACTAGCGGAGGCACCGGGGGGATGAGCCAGCGGGAGGAGACGTTGAAAGAGTGCTTCAAAACGTGCAGTGCAACCTGTCTCGTTTGATGCAAAGAATTCCCATGGTTTAGGTAGAGAATCTGCCAGAGGCGATGCAGTGATAGGTGGTAGGTGTGCCCCGTTCTTGGGTGTGACTCTTCCGACATCTCACAAATTCCATGCTCTGCTATCATGATACACATCCGGCGCCACATGTGTAGATATCATGATCACTATATTGATCAGTCGTATATGTATTTTGAGGGTGTGAGCCCCAATTTTGTACTATAACACCATATTTTTGGAGAGATGAAATATAAAAAACATTGGACTTCGACTTTACTTATATTACAATGTGTACATTGGTGAATGTGTTTTCTTTGCTTTAGTTATGTGAAAAATGCCAATCTAACACATAATTAGCATATGCATCAGATACATAATTATAAATTATAGGCATGTGATGATAAGTAATAAAATAAAAATTTCGTTCCAAAATTCGTACTCATAGGAATCGTCGTAGTAGAGCAGGGTCTTGCACACAATAACTATCATTCAACTGACATACTACTAACTGGGAGTCTAGGTGATCTTCTAAAGAACAAATACCATGTGAAACGACATCGGGTAAAATCTCTATAATGATGCTATATTCGGCCACATTATTCGTTGATAGATCTTGGAAAACTCCACTTGAAGACATCAGTTGACCCTCAGGTGAGTAAACAACCCAAGCGACGGAAGCCAAGTTTCGTGTATGACAACTGGCTCCATCTTCAAATCCTAGGTAAACCAAAGACTCCGTTGACATCTTCCAACCAAGGGAAAACTAGATAAGAAATCTAAAGACAAAAAGGGGAAACGATATATACACTAAAATACATTAGTATAAAAAGAGTTACGCCCAAGCTTGGGGCTCAAGTGTAGTATATTTTCAAGTAGAGCCCATTCCTGGGATCAACCAACATATTCCCTTCATAATATTCTAATTCGTAGGCTCCTTTTTCTAAGACACATCGCACGATATAAGGACCATGCCACATTGGGTTGAATTTTCCTGCCCCCAGTGGTTCTTTGTCTTGGTCATACAAGAGGACCAAGTCACCCTCAACGTACTACCAAGGACAGATAGATTTATCATACTAGACCTTGACACGTCGTTTATTCGCTTTGATAGTTGTAGAGGCATCTCGATGCTACTCGTCTGGACTCTCTAGGTGTATAAGGCGTTGTTCAAGATCGGGCATGTCACGTAGGAGCATGACTGCCAATATAAGAGAAGGTATTTTGTGTTCAAAGAAAGGGTCGATTCCTGGCCTCTTTTCATATGACCGGGTGAATGACTGAATTTCTTCAGGTGAACGATCTGCACCGATATATGCATTTTCAATGTTACCAGGAATACGAGAGATATCGATCGTGACGGTAGGAGAGATACTTGTCATGTTTCCTTCATCATAAATGCCATGCATATAAAGTGGAACTACAACATGACCAACTGTCTCACTCAAGGTATATCTAAAATCATCTTGTTTGATTCTAGCAAGTTCTGGGAGAAAATAAGAGCGATGGTGCATATCATCCCATGGCCTATCAGAACCATTCATGGCCTCTACAATTGCTTCATATGAGGGTAAAGTATCATCGAGAAAGTCATGTGAGAAAGATGATTAAGTGGCCCATACATGCTTAAGAACAAGATCCTCCTCATCCGTCTGCAAGGCGACAGGATCTGGGTTGGAAAAAGAGTCAAGAACATCCTGATACGCTATCTTTTCTTCCAATAGTGGCATAGCCATTCTAGTATGTGACTGACCTTCACAAGACGTAGTCGAGGAAGGTAGGGTCCAAGGATCATTAAAATACAAAGTGCGGAAAGGAATATACTTCATTGATGATGAAGACCTACTAGACATGGAATAGATATGATGAATTGGTGCCACGAAATCAAAGTTACCCATAAGGGATGAATACATTCCAACACCAATATTCTCAGTTGTCGGCTGAGAATTTTTTATCACAGAGATTGATGGTCCAACCAATGCATTGGGGCTAGCGTACGCAAAGGAAAACTGGTCGATCGTCATGATCTTCCCATCGCGAGGAAATCATAGAGTACAGAAGATGGACGATACAACTGGAGTCATAGCATAATTCTAGTTATGTCCTAGTAACAAGTTATAGTCAAGGGGTGCATCAAATACCTTGAGATCCACCTCCACTGTCTTCCCACCTAATTAGACCAGGAAGGAAGGAAGAATACCATGGGGATGGAAAGAATGACTGTCAAACGTGGTCAGCATGGTCGTAGTTTGAGAGAGGTTCGGAGAGCTAATGGATTTTCAACAGGTTAAGGACATCACACATGTTGCAGCACCTTCATCAATAACAATACGTTTGATGGTATACTTTGAGTAATCCACGTGGATTTGGAATGCCACATGGTAAGGTAAGCGAGGCTTCACATCCGTGAAGTCAAACTTGATAACCTTAGAGCCACAGGGGTCTAGAGTTCCTAACGCAGATAACAAGGCATTCCTATGTGAAGGACACATCTGGAGTACCTCCAGAGCCGACATCGCACATGGGGTTTGACCCAGATCCTAAAAACTAGAGTAATTATGGGCGGCTCTAGCATTAGGGTTGTGGGTAGAGTGGTTAAGTACTCCTTTCGGAATACGAGGTGGAGGCCCTAGTTTTTCGATTTGTAAAGGCGTTTTCATAGGAGGAGGATAATCTAGATCAGGTACAGTCTGTGAAGAACTGTAATTGGGAGACCGAGTGGATACATTAACCTGAGACTTGACCATATTGATGCATAGATGGTCATCATCTTGCACTGGTGGGTTTTGACTGCTACTCGCTACATTTTCGACATTCGAGGAGTTCAAGGCCATGTGTTGATTATGCAGAAAATGATTAGTCAGCACAACATGCAGTAGGGATAAAATCATCGCAGCTTCCGCAAGTTTAGGGACAAGTGGGTAAGGTGATCGTTTGTACAAAGCTTGCAAGGAAACTTCACCTTTCACCTTTCTTTCTTTCCCTCACGAGCATTATTATTTGACTTCTCATTATTAATGTTGTCCTTGGGTTTATTATTATTATTATTCCTCCCACCCTTACGATTGTTACCACGTCTTTTTGTTTTATTCCCTCCTGGTTGTTGGCTACCATTCGGGTTGGTTGAAGATTTCACAAAATGTACATCCATCGATTGAGTGGGAGTGGAGGAAACAGATGAAGCTTTCCCTCCTACAGACTGTTTTAGAGAAAACTCTTTAAACTGGCTTGTCACCAAATCTGCATATTTCACATTTGCAGAGCCTACAATACCATCGGCATGAGGCCTGAGCTTTTGTTTATGGTCGTAGTTTGACCTCGGTGCATCTGGAAGAATTTTGTATAACATCCTAGACTGAGCATATATAAGATCTAACTGCTGGGATTTAAAAATTGCTTCTTCCTCAGACGTTACTTTGGATGTCGAAACATTCTTCGAAATATAAGGCTGTAAAGACTTAAGGAACCATTCCAAAAGGAACTTTAGAGGTATGTAGGCCTTTATCAACCTCTTCCATCTACACCATTCTTGGATGCGATCCGAGATATGGGTGGGTTTGTCCTGGTGGAAGGCCGAAATAAGTTCTATGCCAACATGATAATGAACTGACAATTGGAAGTGGTTGAGGAAGACTAAAACCATTTGATTAAAAAATTTGTGCATCCCCCTTGGTAGCTCTATGTACCATTTCATTGCAACCCCCGTGAGGGTGAGTTGAAAAAATCTTAAATGAATAGAATCATCATTAAGGGAATTAGAAGAGCACCAAAGATGAAAAGTAGTGACGTGATCACTAGGATCTTCACCAGTATTTCCTTCGAATTTCAGAATATCCGGAGGAAGCTTGGTGGGGACGGGGGGCCATGTCGGGTCATGATGCATAAGGTCATTGATTAATATAGACAAGTCTAGAAAATTAAACGTGGCCAAAAAAGGGAGATGGGGTTGCGAAATCTGACCCCAAGATCCCGGGAAGATTGTTTTTGGGGAATCACAACCCATCCTGGGTTCTGGTATACACCATGGCCCTGTCTGGGATTGTAAAACCCCCCTCCGAACTGATTCATAAGGAGTTGGTTGGTCACCATTCCAGTATGAATGTTATGATGAGGATTGTAAATATTTCCCCCAGTTGGAGTAGCTCCAGGTTAGGGGTTGCCCAAGGTGTGAAAATAACCTCCTCTAGGTGTGAATCTGGAGGATAGAGGTGGATTCGGCATGCCAAACGTGTTGGTTAGAATCATCGTGTTGGAGGTAGGTGTAAAGGATGGAACATAAGCAACAACTTGTCTTCCAGGTTGACCACTCCATCCAGGGGCATTAAGACTAAGATTAGACCCAAGGTGAAAAGGAGGTAGGCTTCCAACCATAGGATTCATTTGAGGGGTATGAGCACCACCAAATGAGAATGGAATATGCAGAGGAGCCATGCCCCCAAGTCTAATACTAGTATTCATATTAGACACTGGAATGGAGGATGAAAATTGCAATGTGAAATTTGGCATACCATAAGAAAAAGGGCTAGAGGTCGTAGGGATGGACTTCTTATTGTATCCAGGTGTACCAAAAATAGGCCCAAAAGATTTCTTCACAATGGGTTGAGTAGAAACTGTAGGCTGGCTAGGAGTGACGATGGGAACCGTCAGTACTACAACCACAGTGGTTGAAGGTGTTGAAGGAACAATATTAAATATAGTAGGAATGGGAGTCGAAGGACTCTCAGTTAGGGATGATTTTAAGGATGGAAATTTATTTTAAAATGTAGAAACCTTAGCGAATCTTACTTATCCTTCATATGCCAACTATAAATGTTTGGCGATATTTTTGTAAAAATATT
>JZKD02S0027151.1:71562-85577 GCA_000966675.3 Picea glauca | reverse complement strand
AAATTTTATTGGTCGTGGTTACTCAAAAATGTATGAAAGTGAAACTCATGGTGTTATGACTCTGCAAGAAAATAAATATGAATATAATGCAAAGTCTATCTTTAACTTTTTCAATGAATGATATGTGTATAAAAACAGTGCAATTTTTAGTTTCAACTCTACAATTCAGAAGTGAAATGCAATATTTCACTAAATTCTCTAAGCTAATGATAAAGATTCAAAAGACAAAAATGGCAAGCAATGTAAAATGCCTATTTTTTTTGTATTTTCAATATACTAAAAAGAAAGTGCATGGACTAATAAACAACCTGATATATAAATTCTACTGCGTATAAACGAAATAACTCAAGAAGAATACCAAGCAGCCAAGCAAACAACCTAGAGCTCAAGGACAAATCAAAAAATGAAAAACAAAGAGAAAGAATCTGCCCAGAAATTCAACTCCAAATAGGTTTCCTGTTATCCCAGAGAAGCTTAACATGCACTACAGAGACCTAAGAAGGCTCAACAAGTATAAGATCTCACCCAACAATCACAAAACCAAGCAAACAGGCAAGGAAAATTGGTATGCGCGACTGTACAGGGAAGCAATGCGTATATACATAGCTTGCAGTGAGATAGCACGCGTATGTACGAGACTGTCAAGGAAAAAGGCATGTACAAGATTTATAACAAGGCCAGGCAAGGTCACAAGGATGAAAACTCAAACCCATAGTGAACAGAATCTATCAAGCAGTGATATGACAAAAAAAAAAAAGGAAAAAGAGAAAGGCAAGGAGAAAAAATACTTCAAACATTAGAAAGAAGATCTCTCCCCAGTGGAGTTGCCAATTCTGTTACGAGGGAAAAACTCTCTATGGTTAGGGTAAACCACAACAGACAGGTATGAATGCATAAATCAACTCAATTCCAACATATGCTATATAAACTAATGTGCAAGATAAGAAAGAGGCCTACCTCGATCCAACGTTCGATGATGTTCCACCATTGAGCACTTCGACCCAAAGCTTTATACCTGCAACAAGTTCTTAACAAACAAGTAGAGAAAGTATATAGTGATAATATAAAAGGGGTTAGCACATCAGATAGTATAATCCATTAATAAACATTACAAACATGCCCATGGATAATAATAATATATTTGTACGATACCAATAGGATGGGAAAGGAGTATTTCTATTAATGAATGATTAGCAGAAGTGACAATATTACAGACTTCTGTGTCCGCACGGTTCGAAACCAAGAAACAAAGTTCCTTCCAACTGAGCCTCCACCACTTCAATCCTCCACCAAAAGAAAGCTCATAGAAGGGAGACAATGATATTCTCTCAACAATAGGGAAAGAGCTTGGGGGTTGAACACTGTGTTCAGACTTGAGGAACAAAGGGATGCAGACTCAATATGAAGTAATTTTTCCAAAGTAACTTTGTTCTTAAAGTTGAATGCTTTCTCCTCTTCTCCATAGCTCGAAATTGTTCTCTTATATCCTTCAAAATGCAACTGAAGGGCCGAGTCAGAATGTTTCCAGTATATGGAAGGCCAAGGATCAGAGATCTCCTGTCGTGACATGGAAAAATGACTCCATTTTTTTATTTTCTGGCACAAATCCCGATGTATGCGGGCTGTAGTGGAGCAGCCTGTGTATATGCATGTTGTATAGTAGATACAACGCGTATATATGGAAAAATATGTATTTTTAGCTCTGGATTCATCAAAAAAGGATGAAAAGTATGCATAGGGAAATGGAAAAAGGTCCTCTCTATAAGATCGAAATGGTGAAGCAAATCTTGCTACAACAGGATATTCTATAGAAGTCCAATGACAAGTACAAGCAGTGCCATGATCAACATCGGGTGCCACATAAGTTTTAGGTGGGTGGAAAAGTTTGGTTGCACTTGCAGAAAGAACACCTTACAAGACCTCATTGGCAGTTTATGCCACTTTGTTATGGCCCGTACACCATCACCAACGTTGTGGGGGATAATGCTTTTGAGCTCAAAATTCCTCATTTCCTTGGCCTGCACCCAGTGTTCAACGTGGATCTCCTTCAGCCTTATTTCTCACCATTATTGGACACCTCAGAAGTAGCAGAACAATTGACACCAACTGATCTCAACCCCGACTAAATACAACATGCATCCTATGATCAGATTGTAGAAAAATGGGTCAAGGGAAATTTCCAGCAAAGGAACCAACTTTATCGAGTTGTTAAATCTGGGCAACTCCTGCACCAAGGCAAGTGGCTCACTAGGGGCCACATTCAACAGAAATTTCCTCATTTGACGGGGGAACTCAAAGAAATGGAGACCATTGCTTCCTAACGAGGGAGGATTGATCTAGGTGGATGTTGGTGGACACCCACCTATTCCACTGGCTCTAAAAACAATTTTCCACCTTGGTAGTTTTTCGGCAGTTTTTTGGGTTCCAAACTTTTGGGGTAATTTTGAGGCCCTAAACGACGTATTTTGGGGATTTGGGACCTAGGTGACTGATAAAGGCACTAACCCGGGCTATTCAAAAATAATTTTTCTCAGTTATACCTTTCCAACGGGCTATCATGCTCCTAAAACAAAGATCGTATGAAAAAGTTATGACCTCGGGAAGTTGATGTACTAACTTACCCCAACGGGGCCCACATGACTTTTGGCGCTTCATCTCATAGGGTTAGGTTTTTGGGTGTCTAGGATTTTGGCATTAAAATTTATTGTAAAAATGCCTTTAGAGCCTCATTTTAGTCATCTTCTTGTGAATGAGCACAACCATCACATCTCTTCTCAAAGATAAGCCGCCACCATTCCAACAAGCTTGTTTTCCACTGGATTTTACAATTTCAACTTATTTCCTTATTGAATAGAAAACCAATTTTATTGTATCTCTGTTATTTTGTGTTAATAATATGTTAATAATCCATATTCATTATGTTCTTATTATAAAATATGGATCAATAGGATACTAGAGGTAGTCCTGACTACTATCCCGACAAAATAGTGCCACAAAGTAATCTCTCATACCACAAAGTTTAACATATTCATGATTTGGTCAGAAAGTGAACAGAAGGACACTCCAACCACTCTAGCCTCGGCCCAAAACCTTTATATCTGAAAGAAGCATATTGTAGAAGAGCACAACAATATTTTTGTGTCACCTATGGGGGTGCCTCCACACTGCCCAATCCAAGAAAGTTACAACATAGCCCTTCATACTCCTCATATCGCATCTTCACCGAAAGAGTATTCCCACACTCAGGCAGATCATGCAGCTAGATCAATTTAAAATATCATATCCATCCAACAATAGGTTGATAACAACCTTCAACAATCTAAGCAGGATAACTTCTTTAGAAAGGAAAACAAATCACCAAGGTTCAAATTCGGAAGAAGCTTCCCCATCTTCCACAGTAACTTGATGCAATGGGGACCATTGATTCCTAAGTGGGGAAGAATTATTTAGGAGGAAATTGGTGGCCACCCACCTATTCCACTGGATCAAAACAAGGGTTTGCACCTTGCCAGTTGTTCTTCAGATTTTCAGGTCCTAAACTTTCAAGGTCGTTTTGAGGACCTAAATTTGTTTTTGGGCATGGAATAATCACACTTTAGGATTCAGCCAGATTGTGATTGAAACATGTGTAATCCTCATATTTACCTTTCCAACGAGCTATCATGTTCCTCAAATGGAGATCGTATGCAAAAGTTACGCCCTTGGGAAGTTGACGTATCAACTACCCCCATCGGGGTCCGCAAACCTTTTGGTGTTTCATCTTTTGGGGTTAGGGTTTTTGATTTTGTTTATGTTAAAAGGGAATTTTGAGCCTCATTGTAAACATCATATTCTTACGAATGAGTGTAGCCATCACATCTCTTCTCAGAGATAAGCTGATACCATTCTAACAAGTTCATTCACTCTATAATTTTACAATTTCTGTACATTTCTATCATTACTAAAAAATGTTCATTACTGTGTCTCTGTGTTTCTGGAAATACATCTTTGTATTTAATTATTATATTTCCTCCTTCATTTCATTATAAAAATAATATGGATGTTAATATAGGGCACGTCGAACACTCATTGTGAACAATACAAAATCAAGGAAATTTAACCTTTTACGCTTATTACCAGGCTATAAATGGCCAATGAAAACAATCTAATCTTGAAGAAAGTACAAATAGATAAGTGTTTTGGTAATACATAATCTATGCCAATCTCATAAGAAAAAATCTCAATCATATATTTTTTATAATATAAAATCAAACAATGGGAAATCCTAGAGATACATGGGAAATCAAGCATAGAGCAATGGTTAGAGCACCAAGATGTGGGTGCAAGGGTTGTGGGGATTTTAACAAGAGGTATATGCATAGTGCACTTAGGGTTCAAGTGTGGAGGGGGTTAAGGGTCAATTATAGGTTATTCCTAGGCCTAGATGGAGCTAGGGGGGCTCTAGGCCATGGTCATGGTATAGGTCTAGGTCATGGTCTAGCTCTAGCTCTAGTTCTAGGTCATGGTCTAGGTAATGGTATAGGTATAACTTTAGGTCTATGTCATGGACTCTGTCATGGTCATCATATAGGTCTAGATCATGGTCTATGGTCTAGGTCATGTTCTATTCTCTAGTTCTAGGTATAGGCCTTGCCATGCCTTTCAATGCATAGGTATTTCTATGTATAGGTCTAGGTCAAATTCAAGGCCATTTATTGCCTTGCAATGTACCAAACTTTTTATAGTGTGTGAGATTTTGAGAAGGGGAGAGATAAATACATAGAAGATGGGTAGAGAGAGTGTGTATGAGAGTGTAAGAGTCAGAAAGGAAGACAGAGAGAGGGGGTGGAGAGAGAGGAAGAAAGATAATGTGAGGGGGAGAGAGAGGAAGACAGAGAGGGGGGGTGGAGAGAGAGGAAGAAATAGAGTGTGAGGGGGGAAGAGAGGAAGAAAAAGAGAGAGAGAGAGAGAGAAGGGGGGTAGATAGAGGAAAATAGATAAAGGGTGGAGAGTGGGGGAGAGAAGGAAGGGGGATATGGTGGGTGAGAGAGGGAGGGTTAGATGAAATATGTAAAGAGAGAAGGGGGGCAGAGAAAAATAGAGGTTGAGAGTGAGATGGAAAGAGAGAGAGGGAGGGGGTAGAGCGAGAGGAATTATGGAGAGTGTTATAACCCTAATTTTCACCAAACATGCTTACTTGGCATCAGGCCATCTCATATTCCTTATTTTCCAAGCTAGTATTGAACAATTCTTCTTAAAAACACCCTTTTTATAGGCCCACGTGCCCTGCTCCACTACAGTTAGCGTGTACACTCTAGCTGACCCACTACAGCCCGCGTGTACCTACAAAAGCACAAAAAATAGAAAGTTGTTGACGGAACACACAATTTTGGGTACGTTAACTAAACCTTTCGACCATGCATGCCTAGTCACTCGACCAAATATCTAGCTCCTTCTAGCCTATAAAAGAAGGGCTAGGGGTCCCATTTGAAAGGGGGAAAATCATAGCAAAGAAACTATACCCGATTTAGTATTCCCCTTGCCCCAACCTTTTGCAACTATTGTGTGAAGATAAGCATATACAGAAGCAGTTGGAGCACAGTTGAAGAGGAGCCCAGGACCAGATTCGAGGAGCAGTGGCCGATCTCATCATTGTAAGTTTACTTTTGTGAGATTAATAAAAGAAGTACTTTTCCCGCCCCGTCATATGAGATTGTCAATATTTAAATTTGATTATATTTTGATAGAATCTCTAACCCATTAGTTTATAGGTAATATGCATGTGGAGTTTTTTGTTTGTCTTTTATGAATGCAGGTCAGCGTTGGGAGGAGATTTGCAGTCAAGGAGAGACCAAGCGTTAAAGGGATCGACATCAAACACAGAAAATAAGGTACAATATCCGGATCTCTTTAGCCTTGTATTTGCATATGAGTAATGCTTGGGATGTTGGTAAAAATTAGGAGACTTTAGGTCATTTATGCATGCATGATAAAACCCTTAATGCTAGTTTGTAGGAGGGATTTCCCACCCACAACAGAATTGGTGACCATACTAGGGATCTCTCGGGTTTTCTGGGGATACTTTTTTGGTAGTTTTAAATTGGTTTCATCACCTTTTTTTTGATTTTCTGCAAGAGTCTGAGCTAGTAGGGATTATGGTCTTCCATACTAGTATTCCCTTCTTTCTTTGCTTGGATTCTTTTTATTTTACGAAGGTCAGAGAGGTACACGCGACCTGTATAAGGACTGCATGCGTGTACCTGCGCCCTACCTTCACACAACCTGCATGCACACACTAGCTGATGAAGTGTCTGTCGCGTGTCTAAGTTCAATTTTTTTTTTTTTAGAGAGGCAGTCATCCTCTCCCTTGTCAGAAGTGATCCTTCTCAGGGGTTTTCTGTATCTCATTTTGGTCTCTGTTTTTGCAGTTAGTAGCTTAGGTATCACCTCATATTGTTTTTTTTCTATGAACTTTTCCTTGAATTGTTTTTTTTTTTCTGTCAAAGTAAGTTTCTAAGTCTTCAAGGGACTCTAGTTCTCAATATAAATAGTCTCTACCAGTGTTTGATTGCTTGTTTTTTCATTTTTGAAGAGTTGCAGAGGTACACACGACCTGTATAAGGCCTACATGTGTGTACATGCGCTCTGACCTTACACAAATCGCGTGCACACGCTGGCTGTTGAGAAAATTTGTGTTTAAGGAGAGGCAGTCATCCTCTTACTTATCAGGAGTTATACCTCTCAAATATTTCCTTGATTTAATCTTGGTCTTTGTCATAGCAGTCGAAAACTTAGGTCTGATTACAACAATAGGTTTCTTTTTCATTAAAACGTTTTCCTCAAATTTTTCTTTCATAGCGTTTTTAGACAAGTGTGAGAGTTTGCTTTCATAAGCTAGTGTGTTATTGTTAGTGACTCTTTGCGATTTGCGTTAAGACAAAATTTTTTCTTGGTCTTTACTTATCTTCATTTTTCTTTTTTTCTTTTCAAGTATTAAAAAAAAAAAAAAAAAAAAAAAAAAACCTTTTATTTCTTGGTTAAGTTGTTGTTGGTTTGTATTAGTAACCGAGAAAAGTTTTTCTTTCATAAGTTATTGGTTGTTTACTTATGACAATAAGTAGTTCGTAGTCGAGCGAAATCTTGTTTTGAGTTTGTTGTTCAAAGATATTAGAAAAAAAAATTAGTTTGAAAAGTTGATTAAATTTTTTTTCAAGAAGTTATTTTGTTTCCATCTTTCTATTTATCTTTTATTTCGTTTCTCAAAACATCACTAGTTTCACTTTCATAACCTTTGACTTAAGACAATCCATAAAAAATTAATTATTAATTAAAATAAATTAGACTTTATGTTTGTAGGGTCCATCAACTAGTCTAGGCTAGAGACTTGATTTAGGTTAGAGAGGAAACTCTTCAAGGCTGCAAAACATACATAAGAGTCTATGCCAGGGAGTGTTAAAAGTCCAGTATTGTGAAAGTTATCCAGGACCCCCCTTTAACAAAGGGGATAAACACGAGGTCACGTGCAGAAAGGTAGCGGAGATAACCCCTCCAAAGTCAGACCAAGTGTAGTGGGGAATGCTTATAGAGGGTTTTTTTTGGGATTCCGTCGATTGCATTTTCCATGGAGCTTCGTGGGTCTCAAATTCATTCGAGGTCCTCAGTTTTCTTCCAAACCACTATCTTTTGATACCCTTGATAGGTTTTGGGCTTGATACCCTGCTCATTGTGGTCTACCCGACTGTCGACTGTACCCTTCTGGTGACTATTCGCGCGTTGGAAACCTAGTTGCCTTTATTTTAGGGACTTACACAGGTGACTACGGGGGTATACCGTGGTACCTAGGGCAGACATCGGGCCACGCTTTACAGAGTATAATCAGAGGGTGATTCTGTATTTGAGTTTCACTTGCACTGGTAAGTTTCTCTAGTGTTAGTTGGTATAACTGTTCTTCCAACTAGTTAGTCACTTGCTTGATTTTCCTTTAGGAACTTTTAGTGTATGCTCTGTGCTCCCTAGTTTTCCATAGTGAGATAGCCAACCATTGATTTGGGTCTCTGACCTAGGGTGGTAGACCACCCACTCCGTTGGTTGTGATGACTTTTTGGTCTTCCTCTTAGAAACGTGGAGCCACCTCTTTATAGGCATTGTTTCGATAACATTGGTTCGCCAGAGTCAGTGTGTGAGACTTTTATAGATTTGAACGATCCCGCAAGGGGAGAACCTGTGCATAAGATATTCATGGCTAAATTTCCCGACAATACCAACCAAGGAACCCCTTCGTAAGGGTATTCTTGTGCTTTTCATTTCTTCAGAAATGTTGGTGTCCCTTTGATGGGCACTTTGTATATTCCTGGGTTGAATGCGGGACTACCGATTTGGTTGGGTACCATTCCAAATGTCCCAAATTCTCTTGATGCTTCTCAATTAAGAACTTTATGTCATGGGCATCCTATTGATGCTTCTTCATCAACAAAGTCTTCTCCTCCTCCTTCTCCTGCCTCTGGTGAAAGTATAGTTACTAGTAACCAGAAATCTAAACGAAGTAGAAAGAGGAAGAATAGGAAGAAGAAATCACCAACCTCTGCAAGTCATGCTGGGGGAAAAAGTCCAGTCCCTTCTAGTCATACTGACAATAGGTCTGTAGCCTCTACAAGTCATGTTATCGACCCATCACCAACCTCTACAAGTCATGTTGGAGATGTGCAACCATCCACTACTAGTCATGTTGGGGGCATTGATTCTGTTGAGAAACCTAGACGGATAGGACATAAGCCTAAGTTCCCTTGTAAGCTTTGCAAGGGAGATAACCTTAATTATTTGTGCCCTGACATTCCAAAGATACAAATATTGTGGTCCCTGCCTGCAATCTCTTCTGATTCTGAGTCTTCTGAGGTTTTCTCACAGTCTATTCAACCTTTGGTTGTGAAAGTGGTCATGTCGATGCAATCATAGACTGATCCCACTCCTCTTCTAGGGGGTGAGGTACCTTTAGACTATGTAGTCTCGCAGCCTATTCAACCATCGATTGTGAAAGTGATCATGCAGATGCAGTCATTGGCTGATCCCACTCCTCTTTTGAGGGGTGAGGTTCCTTTAGACCATGTAGTCTCGCAACCTATGCAGTCATTGGTTGAGAAAGTGGTCACGTTGTCGCGACCTTCAGCTGATCCCACTCTTCTCTTGGAGAGTGTCGAGTCTACCAAAGTGGTCACGTTGTTGCAATCTTTGGTTGATCCCACTCCTCTCTTGGGGAGTGAAGTGTCTACCGACTATGTTTTTATCATTTTCGGTTCAGTATTTTCAGAACAAGGGGGCATTCCACTCATTCCGATAACACCCCCTCCAAGCCCTATGATGGTTTCCTTTGATTGGAATGACCTTGTTGAGCCACGTCTTCCTTTCTCTGCACCCTTTCAAATAAGGGTTGAAGTTAATTCAAAAAACATTTATCGATGTATTGTGGATGAAGAAGCCTCGACAAGTATTTTATCCTCCTCGTTTTGGAAAGTCTTGGGTTCTCCTGAGCTTGTGTCTGCTTCACATGAGTTGTTGGATTTTGACAGACGTCCTAGTGAATATTTGGGGGTTCTTCCTCAGTTGCCCATCTCGTTAGGTGGGAATATTGTTCGTGTCGATGTTATAGTGGTGCAAGGCCCGTTANATTTTTCGTACTATTGTCCAAGGGAATTTTTTACCAAGCCTGAGTCGACCCCTCTGCAGTTTGTCTCTTGCCCTCATGCCCAGCCATCCTGAAAGTCCAATCAAGTCTTTGTTTGAAATCAATGAAGCCTTCAGTATGATCATCAAGATCCTCTACTCCATGCCCAACGAGTCATCGAAGACCTCTGGGTAGTGAATTCCTACACTCATATTACACTCCTAACTGAGTTTTGAAGATTTTGAAGTTGTTGCTTGAGATTTGAAGACCTCATCTCCAGCCATTAGGCCTTATCAGCTTCTAGAAGATGGATACTATACATGTATATCTTTTTTATTTCGAGATGTAGATCCGTTGTGTATTGCTAGCGACTACACTTTATATAGTTATATGACATGGACCTGTAATGTATTTGATTGGTAGTCATGATTTTATTTCATCCCGAACATGGGTATTCCCACCTCGGTGAGACAATTTTTATTTTGCAAATGGCACCTCTTGGATTTTGGTCCCTGGGCTCACTGGTTTGGTACGTTGATAAAGATTGATAATGTATTTCGGCCATCAGATGCTCCTCTGCCCTCACACATTATGGGGCATTTGTTATAACCCTAATTTGCACCAGACATGATTACTTAGCATCAGGCCATCTCATATTCCTTCTTTTCCAAGCTAGTACTGAACAACTCTTTTTAAAAACACCCTTTTTAAAGGCCCACGTGCCCTGCTCCATTACAACCAGTGTGTACAATCTAGCTGACCCACTACAGTTTGCGTGTACCTACAAAAGCACGAAAAATAGAAAGTCCTTGACAGAACACACAGTTTTGGGTAAGTTAACTAAACCTTTCGACCATGCATGGCCAGTCACTCGATCAAATACCTAGCTCTTTCTAGCCTATAAAAGAGGGGGTAGGGGTAGGGGTCCCATTTGAAATGGGGGAAATCATAGCAAAGAAACTATACCCAATTTAGTATTCCCCTTTCCGCAACCTTTTGCAACTATTGTGTGAAGAGAAGCATATATAGAAGCAGTTGGAGCACAGTTGAAGAGAAGCTCAGGACCAGATTCGAGGGGCAGTTGCCGATATCACCATTGTAATTTTACTTTGTTTAAATTAATAAAAGAAGTAATTTTCTCGTCCTGCCATATGAGATTGTCAATATTTAAATTTGATTATATTTTGATAGAATCTCTAACCCATTAGTTTATAGGTTATATGCATGTGGAGTTCTTTGTTTGTCTTTTATGAATGTAGGTCAAAGTTGGGAGGGGAGTTGCAGTCAAGGAGTGACCAAGCGTTAAAGGGATTGACATCAAACACGAAAACTAAGGTACAATAACCAGATCTCTTTAGCCTTGTATTTGCATATGAGTAATGGGAGTTATGCTTGGGATGTTGGTAAAAAGTAGGAGACTTTAGGTCATTTCTGCATGCATCATAAAACCTTTAATGTTATTCCATAGGAGGGATTTCCCACTCACAACAGAGAGAGAAAAAAAGAGTAGAAGAGAGGTTGAGAGTGAGATGGACAAAGAGAAAGGAAGGTAGAACTAGGGGCAAAGAGAAAGAGGAGAGGAGGGAGAGAGAAAGAAGGGATGAGAGACAGTGAGAGTGAGACTAACAATGAGGAGAGAGAGACAAAGAGGTGGTAGATGTAGGAGAGAAAGAGAGGACAGATAGTATGAGGGAGGGGAGAGAGAGACAAAGGAGGGGGGTTAGATAGAGAGTGTGAGTGTGAGAGGGGTAGATAAGGGGGTTGGACATGGAGTTTTTGATTGTGTAAGAGGGAGGGAGAGGGAGACAATTAAAGGGGGTAGAGAAAGAGGGGGTTGGGGGGGGAGAAGGGAGGACGAGATAGAGAGAGAGAGTGAGACTGAGTGTGAGAGGAAGGGGGTGTTGATGATTAAAATTGCAATGGAGTTTTTCCTGCAAAGAGTTGTTAAAGCCTATTATTATAAAGCTAAATAATACTAGTATGTGGGACCCCCTTGTAGATTGGAGATCAGATCTTGTTTTTATTTGATGTTGTGCTACTGTTTGACATTGCTTACATGGTTGGTGAGATCTTGTTTTCATTGGCAATGGATTGGGCTTATTATGTGTTGGTTCTATGTGCAACAAGTGAATAATGAATAAGGCATGTTATGTTCTAAGCTCTAATTTTATGTTACAAATGCCTATGTTATCCATTGATACCATTGCTATCTATTCTTGAGACATCTGCACAACATACATGTTAGTAACAAGACATAAAGAGCAGTTGGAAAAAGGCAAAAACAATTTAACAAATGCAAAAGAAGAGGAATCTAACTATGCAAATACACTACACTACATGCATGAAAATTAAAATGATTATCGTTAATCCTAGCTAGAAAACTAATGGTTATGTGATTTGATTGAGTTGTATGAAGTGGTTATTTGTGTTATGGCATAAGTTTGATATGGGTCGGGCTATTGGTTTTAGTGGGTGATGGTTTCGATACATGGTTTACTTAATTGAGTTAATGGGAAGCTTGTTGGTGTGTACTAAGGAATTAATGGACTCAGAATGGAGACAACGTGCATTTACTGCACGTCACCCTTACTCCTTCCACTGGCCACCACCCTAATTAGGCTATTGTTCAACTGTGTTGTTGTGGTTACGCTCTGAATTTCAAGCAGAGGGAGAACCGCTCGGCCAACTCGTGTTTTAATGTGCTTTGATTATAGGTATGTATTTTTGTTTCCATCTATGAGTCTGCTCTAGTTATGAAATAGATATTGGCTTATATGTATGGGTTTGTGTTTTCCCTTAATTATGGCAACTATGTAAAATTGTGTTTTTTCTAGAATGAATCGTTGGTGGCTTTCTCTGCGATAATGTTTGAAGTTGCAGTGTATTGTGTCATTCTGAGTATTAGCATCCATAAAGCCTCTCTATCATCCTTGGGTTTCATTTGGTCTAGATTGGACAATTGCCTTCACAAATTGTATAACCTTACCCAATCTTGGCTTTTATGGGGTTTTTATTGAGTTTGAAACGCCCTATGTCACTGCACATTATTCACTTGGGTATTGGGGTTACTTCATGCTTCCAATAGTCACGCAGTGGGTCATATTGCTTCTTCTTAGCTTCATTTCACCTCAGCACTATTAGTTGGTTGACTGTGAGAGCCACGAGGGTTATACCCTGCATGTGCTAAGTATCATTACAAGGCCAGATGGAGCCTTTCTCTTCTGTTCATAGCCTCCTCTATCATGGGGATTGTCACCCTATTTGTGAAGACATTTGTGGTATAGCCTGTGCGTGCACCATTGGTCTTAGAGGTTCTCACCTGATGTCGATAGTCGACTACATGTCTCCCTGTTTTGGTCTACAAGGCCAAACCTTGATTTCTCAAAGCTTAGTGTTGATAAAGAAACCCATTATGCCATGTTGGATAGACGTGTAAGTTTTAAACCTGTGAAGTAAAGAAATTCATATAGATTCTTAAGCAAAACAAAATTTAATCAATGGCTCATACACAGAGTACACAGAGATTTTATACCGGAAACCCTCAACGGGGAAAACCTTTCTTATATTCATTATGTTGAATTTCACCATTCACCATACAATATATAAAATGTTTTTAGGTAATCTGTAGATGCCAAAACCCTAATCCCTTAATCTAGGATTAATTTAGAAAATCGCTAAAAATAGCAAAATTCGCTAAAAATAGAAAAAAAAATGCCCAAAAACAAATTTTAGGGCACTATGCGTAACCAGGGGGGGCATACATGCCCCCCCTCTTGGGACCCCCCTAGGAAATCACCCAGTGCACACGACATGAAGAGCACTACTAGAGGTATTGTCAGACGCAGTTGTCGAATCTGACGCGCCCAGACACACACATGCAAAGAATACAACATATACCCAACATTCTCCCACTTGTTTTCTTTGCATCAAGGGGTCCAGGGGATTATATAGTCAACAATCCAAGGAAGAAATGCCCATTGTTACTCTACACTAGGATAACTTTTCTGTGCTCACAGACTTTTTCAATGAATCTACAACATTCTTCAAAGTGTCAACCTTTTCTAGCAGCACCTTCTTTTCCTCAACCATGTCTCTCACGAAGTGATACTGAACATCAATATGCTTTGTCTTCAAATGATAAACTAGGTTCTTTGCCAGGACGATTGCACTCTGACTGTCACAATCTAATCTCACTGCTTCTTGTACCAATTCTATACCTGAACACAATCTTTGTAACCATACTACTTTCTTGCTTGCATGAGTGGCTGCCATGTATTGAGCTTCTGTAGTTGAGAGTGCCACTACAACCTATCTTTTGTTCATCCAACTGATTACTCCTCCAAAAAGTTTAAACACATACCCACTTGTAGATATTATG
>JZKD02S0027096.1:11165-26587 GCA_000966675.3 Picea glauca | reverse complement strand
TATCATAGTTTAAAATACTTTGATAAAATAATTATTAATTTAGAATAATAAATTAATAATCTAGAATATTTGATTAATAAATGGAGACATTTAGAAATAGAGTATTGTTGTGAAATATATGACTCTAGAAAGGTGTCGTATCTTAGGCTCTAAATTAGGAGTATAGTTAGAAGATTGTTAAGATAGCATTTATTGTAAATGGACACTTGTTTATTTAATAAGTGATCCATAACTAGATTTAGTTGGGACATTTAACTTATATATAGCTCATTGCAAGAGTGTTGAGGTGTTCGGGTGTAAACTCTTGCAAATTCTCATATGTAATTTCTTTTCCTATTTAATAAAAGTGTGTGTCTGAGGACACTTCTGCCATTATTGTGGTATCAGAGCTCCAGTAATGCATCTGAACTGAGGAGAATATTTTAGGTAATCTAAAGAGGAGATTTCATCTCTACAGGGCAGCGCACTCCATCAGAAAATTGGTCAGTTAATTGTTAATTTTGTTTTTAAAGGGAAAATAAATTTTATGTTTATGCATATGAGTATCTAGAGATATTGTGAAATTATAGACTTAGTTCGCGCGGCTCCAAGGAATAGGTGTGAAGGCGAGTGATAATGTAAACCAAGCCGATGGTCAAGCCCACGATATTAGGAGTTCAATGTTTAATAAAATTGTGTATTCTTTGCTTGATCTCGTTTGTGTAATCCTGTCAAATTCATATTCTATTGTGGGTGAGATTTATGTTCAATTAGTGAATCTGTGAGAGAGGAGAAAGAAGTCAGGGTTGTGTAAGCCCATATTGTGTATAAGGCCATGAAATTATGTACATTGAATTTGATTATGGAAAGCATTTTTATATGCAAATGTTAGTGTGAATAGCTTTGTCTATCGATGGAACCGAGTGGCCAATCTATTGTTTTTGGAGTCCCCAGTGGGCATATGTAATTCCTAGTGAATCTGATTATTCAAAGCATACTGGAAATTGTTGAATGGCTAGAGATGCATATGTAATTCATGTAACTGAATATGTGTGTGGGGATTTTGATTGCTGGGTATTTTATTTAAAATCATTACAGAAAGTTATGCAATATTGATGAGGATTCGTTGAAGTATTAGGCTATGTCCTGATGTGCGCATTGATGATCACTCTTATTGAATAACTCGAGTGGCATCTATTTCTGACTCTTTAGCAGTTCCATTAGTGTATCCTCGAATATTTTCAATTCATAACTTGACATTGAAGGACACAGATATCAGTGTGTTTCCATCATCACTTTCGAGTGAACATATAGATAATAGTGGAGTCCTTTGGTGCCTTCGACGTGGAGTCATCTGCCTGCTCTATCTTAACTATGTTGATCAAGAATTCTGCAACCTTCCATCGAATCCTGCAAGAGAGTTAACAATAGAGTTTAACAAATTTGATGTGGAGCTTGCATTGCAGATTGATGAGGATTGGGTACAGCGTGGATGATGGATAGGAGAACAATAAAATTGTTGATCAGAATTGCAGCTATACTCCCAAGAATTTATAATATTGCAGCTATACTCTCAAGAATTTATATTAATTGATACCAGTTGGGTCATATGCTTCAGGTATATCCAATGCTTCACATCATATTCATCAGCCTCCAAAGACAAGAGCAGGTATATCAAATGATTCACGCCCATTATCAGGACAAAGTAAACTGGCTATTGTCTCTTCTGGTGAGATGTTGGATATATTGTAATCGATCCCTCTTTATGCAGTAATTTTTTGGCGGGTAACAAAAAAATTTGTAACTCAAAGTAATTTTACTTTGAGGGGGTGTAATTTGCAAGAGCATTGTAAGGAGTAAAATTTTGAAAGTTACTTGGAATTTGACTAGAGCCAAGTGCCAAGCTCAGTCATTTTTCTCCTGTTTCAACGACTATACGAGAGTCAAGGCCAAGCCCCGATAGATCATTTTTTTGTGTGATGTGTCTAGTGTGTTGCTCATCTTGATATCTTTTGCTTGATTCTTTTTTGGTGCAAAGATTCAACACGACAATGTCAAAGTTAATTAATTTGTTCTCTGACTCCGATAAACTTGAAGGCACAAAATCATACAAGACATGGAAACATCTCATTGAAAGTACTCTCATTTATAATGAACTTTGGCATGATATATGTAATGAAGATACTAAGCCAAATAAACCTACAAATGAAGCTACACTAGTGAAATGGGAAATTAAAAATGCCAAAGCATTAGCACTCATCAATTCTTCAGTTAATGATGAAATATATGTTCACATTGAAAATACTATTGATGCATGGTCTGCTTTGAAAATTTTTAAGGATCTATTTGATACTTAGCCTGAATCAAAGAAAGTTAATCTTCAATTAAAGTTGCCTCAATAGAAATTGACTGAAGGAGGTGATATACATGAATATATTTTCAGACTTAAGAACATTAAGAAGGAAATACTAAATGTCGATTTTCAAACAGTAGATGATAGTTTCATGACCACAATTTTAATTGTTGGATTACCTTCTTCCTATACACATTTTTTGGAACTTTACAAGTAACTGGAAAGTTAGACAAGCTTACATTTGATGAGCTAAGTGAAATGTTATCTCAACACAACAAAACTTTTGGAAAGAAAAAGCAAGTTGGGGCAGATTTTTTTTTCACAGAAGCCAACACAAGTAAATATTCAATTGATAGTTCTAGAAGTAGAGGAAGAGGACATTTTGTACAAGAACGTGATCGAAGCCAAAGTAGAGAAAACAATTTTTCAGACAGGAGCAATTTTCAAGGCAGAGGAAACAGTCAAGGCAGGGGGTATTTTCAAGGCATAGGAAACAGTCAAGGCAGAGGGTATTTTCAAGGAAGAGGAAATAGTCAAGGCAGAGGCTATTTTCAAGGCAACAGTCAAGGYAGAGGACAAAMTCCAAACARAGGTCAARACAKAGRCARAGGACARAATTCARGCGGAGGAAGAGATTTAASTCAAATTGTTTRTAGAAGATGTAACAAAGTTGGTCATTATSYAGAAGATTGTCGAACTTCCATTGATAAAATTTCAAAGTTTCATCAAAACACAGCACAGTTTGCAAATGATTGAGATGATGATGGTTCAGAATATGTMTTTACCTCATCTTCAACATTACATATTTCCACTGATTTTCAAAGTGATTATGAAGATGCTTGRATTCTATATTCAGGAGCATCTCAACACATGAMTTTCAGACRTGACTTCTTTTGGAATTTTCAAGAATKYCATCTTAATTTYGTCTTTCTTGCAGATAATACCAAACATACTCCTTATGGAAAAGGTGTAGTTAAAGTTTATTTACCTAATATTGGAGAAAGAATGATTTCAAATGTATGGTATGTACCAACCTTTAAAAAGAATTTGTTKTCTTTAGTCACGATTCGACAAGCAGGACATCAGGTGATTATGGAAGATGGCTTAGTTAAGATTAATTCRGTCAAATRGAATATGAAAACARTGATGACAGGTTATGAAGATGGAAAATTGTTARGGATGAAAGGGACAGTTATTCCAAGGCATTMTGACTTTGCAGGAGYAGTAAGTACARGTATTTCACCTATAAGATTGTGGCATGTGAGATATGGACATCTCAACTTTGAAAGTCTCTCTCAATTGCAAAAACAAGGGATGGTTAAGGGACTTCCAACTTTCAAAAAGGAAAATACAAAATGTGAAGCTTGCATTTATGGAAAACAAAGTCGAAAGAGTTTTCCAACAAGTTCATGGYGTGCAAATAGGCGGTTGCAACTAGTTCATAGTGATGTTTGTGGACCACTAGAAACTTCTTTAGGTGGTTGCAAATATTTTTTACTCTTTATTGATKATTTCAATAGAATAACTTGGGTTTACTTCTTGAAGCAAAAGTCAGAAATATTTGATAAGTTTAAGATATTTCGTSAACTTGTTGAAAACGAAGTTAAAGAAAAGATAGGCACTCTTAGGACAGATAATGGAGGGKAATTWRCTTCTAATGAATTCAAAACTTATTGTACARACAATAGRATAAGAAGACATCTTACAAATTTCTACACTCCTCAACAAAATCGAGTCRTAGAAAGAATGAATCGCACCTTGTTAGGAATGGCAAGATCCATGTYAACCTTTAAAAAGTTAAGTTCTACATATTGGGTGGAAGCAATCCATACAACTATCTACTTAAGRAACAGACCTCCAAYTGCTTCTTTGGAYGGAATCACACCTTATGAAGCATGGTTTGGTTTCAAACCTCGAGTTAAACATCTTAGAGTTTTTGGATCRGTATGTTATGCCTTAGTTCCAAAAGAAAAACGAACTAAGCTTGACTCAAGAAGCTTGAAATGCACAATGATCGGGTATTCTAATAAGAAGAAAGGGTACCGACTTTTGTCCAATGGAAAATTTATTGTAAGCAGGGATGTAATTTTTTATGAAATCGAAAGTAAGAGTGTTGAAGAAATATAAAGTCTTCTTCAAAAGTTAGAAACTAAAGGCAATCAAAGAAAAGGAAAAATGCAAAGTCAACCAAATTCACATAATTGGTATGAACTTGATTTTCCTTCATCTGAAGATGATACATCYAGTCCATTTACTTTGACAACATCATYTGGGTCTTCCAGCAATTCATCYGACTCTCCTAGCAAYGRTAGTTCATCTGACAATAATTCTCCACCTCCAGAATCTTCAACTGATCGRCRAACATYAGTTTACATTAATCCAATTTACAATAATGGAAATTCAGATCCCCAAACAAGTGAACATCAACTACCAAAATGGGCAGTTCMACTTTTGAAAGATGTAAGGCCTRATGAGMAGAATAAAACAGGAACAAGGGGATCACACAACAGTGAAGGAAATTTTKCCTTGGTAGCAAATGATTTTACTGAACCTTCCACATACAAAGAAGTCATAAAACATAAAGAATGGCAACAGRCTATGATTGAAGAGTATCAAGCAGTACTTGATAACAACACTTGGAAAYTTGKTGATTGTCCTACAAGTGTTAAACCCATCGGATGCARATGGGTTTAYAGAATTAAATACAACCAACATGGATAAATTGACAAGTATAAAGCAMGACTTGTGGCTAAAKGTTGGATGAATTACTAAATGTTTYGTCTTCATTTCAAAAATAAAAAAGCTCRGGCCTAAATGGGTGGACAAWAGAATTATTTCTAGGTTTTTTTTTATCTTTTGGGTRATGATTTGTTGAGGTTGGTGGAGGGAGTGAGACTYAGCRGAAAGGTGTTGRGCCTTTTTAATACAACTTTCATACCTTGAGTCATTTAATGAATCGATGCCCATATCTTTGAGTAATTGAGTAATAAGATCATTTAAAAGGTTATGGYTATGAGGCTGAAAAAGGTGTTACCTAATGGGATCTCACAAGAACAATTTGGCTTTCTTGAAGGAAAAAAAATCCATGAAGCTATAGGTTTTKCTCGRGAAGGGTTACATACTATTAGAACCAAAAAGTTGTCAGCTATGGTGATCARAWTGGATTTGTCTAAAGCATTTGRCRGGGCATTYTWGTTGTATTAGAGATTGTTACTAATTAATGTGGGTTTTTGTCTTCTTGTTGTCAACTGGATTATGGGGTGTRTGACTTTAGTTATATTTGCAGTCCTYGTTAATGGGGAAACTTCKCCTTTCTTTAAACCTKATATGGGTTTAAGATAGGCTTGTCCAACATCCCCTTATTTATTTCTTATGGTTGTGGAGGGTTTGAACAAATCGATACTCGAAGCTGGAAGATTGAGATGTGTCTAGGGCATCAAGGTAGGAGGAAATGAAATTGTAACACATTTACTTTTTAGTGGTGATGTAATTTTTATTTTCAAATGAAATTATGGTTGAGGGTAGGAACTCTCATGATATACTTTAGTTATATTGCAAATCTACTAGAATGGAAGTTAATTATATGAAGCTTGGTTTTTATTTTAATGGATTAAGTGTTGAGGAAGAACAAAACTTAAAACATTGTTTTCAATGAAGGACTGAGATATTTGAGTTTTATCTTAAAGCCCAATGGCTACGGAAAGAGAGATTGGGGTTGGTTGATTAGTAATATAGAAAGGAGAATCCACTAGGTACAATAGGTGTCTTTCCCGAGGTGGGAGGTTAACTTTAGTTAAGTCTATTTTGGAAGCCATACCTATGTACTAGCACTCCATGGGCCACACTCCACATGGAGGTTTGGAAAATATTAGAAGGTATTGTTATGATTTTCTATCAAAAGGTGGGGGTGATCAAGTTGGTTTTCATTTGGAAAACTGACAATCATTACCTAAACCCAAGATTGAAGGAGGGTGCCCAAGAGTGAAGGAGGGTGGGGTCTTAAGCATATTCATAAATTTAGCAAGTCACAACCTCCAAAAGACTTTGGAATTTGATTACTAAAGAGATTCTATGAAAAGAATTATTGTACATAAGAATATTGCACCCTCTTTACTTATGGATTGGATAAGATGTCCTTGCTAGAAACTTAAGAATGTCTCTAATCAATGGAAATACTTGGTTTTATCCTTCCCTATAATCAGAAACTCACTTGCCTAGAAGGTAGGTAATGGTTTTTAGGTTCATTTGGGAGATAATGCTATTATGGGTTATGATAACAATGCATTTATTTCTCTAAATTTCTTAAATGAACTTCATGATCAAGACATATATTCTTTAGGTAAGATTGCAGATCACAAAACCACAAATCTGTGGCATTAGGGATGGAGATTTGTTGAGTCACTTTAATTGATTGGTGATCAATATGTTATGTGAGAGACTTTTTCATTTGAACTAAGATGTATTCGGATTCGACTAAGAGGATCTTGACTCAGTGGTCTAGGTAAGAAATAAGGTAGTAGGGCAGTATTCAATAAAGTTGGGGTATCAAGCATTACAAGGTGTGGTGGTTCAAAAACATTCTTGGAGTTGGGAAAAGATTTGGTAGGTTAGGATTCCTAAAATACAAAAGTGTTCATGTGGATAGCTCTAAAAAAAAAAAATTGACCTAGGACATTCCACAGAAATGTAACAAATATGGAACCAATATTTATATTTTGTGCAAAACATATGGAGAAAATATCACTCATTTGTTCATAAATCATCCTTTCACACAACATATTTATCGTGGTATTTTAAATTAGATTGGAATTCCTAGTATTTAGTAGGGCACATCCAATGAAGAATGTTTGAGGATATGGTTTCAGAACCAAGGGGTAAAAGAGTTTAGGTCTATTCCTTTCATTGCACCCCAAGGGATTTGGTTAACTTAGAATGCCTGGTTGTTTGAAGGTAGATGTGTATATACCTTTCAAGTTTTTGCACAAATATGTGCATTTTTTCAACATTTTAGATTGATCATCAAAGTGCCAGAGGTCAAGAAGATATGGGAGCTAGTGGTTGATAAGTCCATCATGTGGGGATTTTTCAATGGGGCCAATCAAGGCCAAAAAAACCACAATGGAGTTGGGGGCTTATTATACTTTTCTAACAATCATTTTGTAAATTTTAAAGCAAATTTGGTAGAACGTCAAATAATTTTGTTGAACTATGGCTTTGTAAACATTATTGAAGTTGGTTATGTCTAAAGATGTATTGCAGCTATAAGTATTTGGTGACTCTTTACCAATCATCAAATGGATGAGATGAACAAGCTATACATAGTATTGATGTCCAAGCACTTGTTGTTCAATTGAAAGAGTACACATCACTTCACACATATTACATTCACATATATTTACATGGAGTTGAATGTTATTGTTGATACATTGTCAAAGGAGGGTTTACGTTTGGGGCATGGTGATTTAGTAATGCTAGAATTTCATGATGGTATTTTCTCCAAGACAAGGCAATTGATATAGCTTTATAGGATCTGTGCTTATGTATATCATATGCATATCTCTTTTAATTTTATGTTTTTTTTGTAACTTAGTATATTGTATTACCTGCTAAAATAAGTAGTGTACATACATACTGAATACATTCAACATGGTCGCCATTGAAGGAAACTGACCCATCACAACCAGTGATGAAGCCTATCAATGCTCCGAGGGGTCAAAAAATAATATATTTTTAGACTACAAATGATGTCTAGACAATTCCAAAAAACTACAAACCTGCCGTGAACTGTAGGAAGTAAACTAGGACTGCTACTTAGACTAAAATTGAGAACCATAAAAAAAAACTAGGTAATCATGATGAGGAACCTGTCCTTGATGAGAAGAGTTTCCTGGTGGAAGAGGAATGGTATCACAAGGTAAGATGGTGTCTTGCACAGTCATTCCTAGAACTGATCGTTGAAGAGTTGTGCCTGCTTGCAGCACCATAAGCCAGGAGAGACGAAGATGGAGTTGTTCCATACTGAATTTTAAGTATACTAGCTCAATGTGCATTTTAAGTATGAGACATAGCAGAGCTTCTCTGGGGAGGGATCTGAGGGAAAGTGAGGGCTCTAAGTGTATATCTTCCATGCTTGTATGAGAAGAGCCAACGGGAGAATAAGAGTCTGGAGTGTTCTCTGAATCATTAGGAGAAGTAGAGTGGGAATTAGGAGGCTCTGGAGGAAGCACATTACCGGTGTTGGCAGTCATGAAGTTAGGAACTTCCTCAATGATCAAACAACTCCAAGTCTCCATGTATTTTGTATCTATCTGCGCGCGAGAATCTTGGAGAGGAGAATTCTCATGTGCACGTCCAATGAAATTGGACGAAGACCCTCTTTCGTTATGTCAAACATTTAACCTGCCATGGGAGGAACGATCCCACTCTCTCATCCTGAACAAGGAAATAGAGGAAAGGATGACAATCTATGGCTGAGAAATGAGCACTGGAGCAAAGGAGAAGCTTAGCAGGCAAATGGAGAGAGAAGTATGCATGAGCCAAATTAATACAATGTCTGCCTCCCAAAAGCATGATGGCCAGCCCATATTGAGAAGCAAGAGCATTCCAAATTAGTGTCAACAATGCTATGATCGAGGGAGAGTAATGAGCATTTATAGTCCTGGTACTAGAACCCATTTGAATAGAAAACGCCTCACACGCTTGGTGCCCTAGCTGGTACCGCATAAAAAACCTCGATGGGACTGTGATTTGTAGCAGAGGGTTGTGTTGAGGATTGTGCCTCTATTTGGCGTAGCATCCTCGGAGAATGAGCAGGGACATCATCAAGGTGACACCCCATCTGGGGTAATTTTATGCTTTTTAATATAGCTTCGAGTTATTTTATTATTTCTCTTTGATGTTTGTAATTATAATAAATGCTTAATGCAGTTTGGTGTTGTGGAGGTTTTAAGGTTTTTTTTGGTATGTTGGGACAGTCTTAGACTGCATTTTAACAATTTATGGACATTCTTTTTGTTTGTTGAGGAAGTGATTATACATTTTCTTAAACTATAGGTAAAGTGTCATTGACACATGAAGAGTGTGTTTTTTATTCTTCTTTTGAATAGAAAATGTCATTTTTTCCTTGGTTATATATATATATATATATATATATATTTGATTCAGAAGAAGAACAAAAAACACACTCCTCATGTGCTAATGAGCATTTACAGTCATGGTACTAAACCCATCTAAATAGCAAATGCCTCACACACTTGGTGCCATGGCTAGTACTGCATAAAAACATTAATGGGACTGTGCATTTGTAGTGGAGGGTTGTGTTGAGGAGTGTGCCTCCAGTTGGTGTAGCATCCTTGGAGAATGAGCAAGGACATCGTCAAGGTGACACCCCATCCGGGGTAATTTTATGCTTTTAAATATAGCTTCGAGTTATTCTATTATTTCTCTTGGATGTTTGTAATTATAATAACTACTTAATGCTTAAGGCAATTTGGTGTTGTGGCAGTATTAAGGTTTTTTTTGTGGTATGTTGGGACAATTTTAGACTACATTTTAACAGTTTATGGATAGTCTTTGTCGAGGAAGCGTTTATACAATTTCTTAGACTATAGGTAAAGTGCCATTGACATGTGGAGTATGTTTTTTATTCTTATTTTAAATGGAAAATATGATTATATATATATATATATATATTACCACGGATGCCATCAATGAATATAATAATATTAACCTAATATTAAGGTCATAACCTAGCTAGATATCAAATATTGGCATATGGGACCCCATTGTTTATGGGACAAGGGCCCCTCTCCATGTAGCAATTTAATTGCTTAGTATGAAAGGTGTACATATCCTATCCCCCTCTACTTTTCAACACGTATGTATTACACTCACAGACACACACACATAATTGTCAGCCATATTACCGGTTACCGGCCAGAAACCTGAGGGAATTGACTAGATTTTAATCTATGACCTACAACCTCCATGTTCATAACATGTCATGGGTGGATGGTTCAATTGATTGAGTTAAACCATGGGGATTTTTTAAAGGAAAACCCCATGAGATCCCCTTGTCTTCCCCTGAATATTTGGATGGAGGGAAACTAAATTACTAACCACAATAGTGGTTGGTAACCTCGAGGGACATGATCAAATTTGAATCTATGACCTAAGGCCTCCCCATTGGCAAGTTTCCTTCGGTGGATGGTTCAATTGATTGAGTTAAACCATGGGGATTTTTATCTAAGTAAAACCTCATGAGATCCCCCTGTCTCCCCCTGAATATTTGGATAGAGGGCGACTCAATTGCTAACCACAATAGTGGTTGGTAACCTCGAGGGACATGATCAAACTTGAACCTATGACCTAAGGCCTCCCCATTAGCAACATACCTTGGGTGGATGCTTCAATTGATTGAGCTAATCCTTAGGGCTATAGGGCTATGTGCACACACACACACACATAAGAATATCAACATAAATAATTTCCCATAGGTCAAGCGTTGCATAGTCTATTTGATCATAATAACATATTGATTCAAAACGTAGAGTTAGGTTCCATTAAATATCAAAATACGTCATAACATATGCTTAGTCATCCAAGGGCCAAAATGTGGGGAATTACATATAAGAACATCATATGGCTGATTGACCAAGATGCCTATAACAGTGATTTCATGGCCAAAGATTTTCAATGGGCCAAATGAGAGTGTGACCCCATCAGTTCATGATTGAAACAAACCATTGTATCCTTACAGGGATAAGATTTGTAGATTATGCACTCTCCAGGAAGTTGATATTAATAAACACTCTATTCTCTAATGCCACATATACTACGTGATTTGAGGAAAACATTACCTCTTCAAGGACATTGAAGGCAGCATATATGTGTCTTTTGGTCACCTTAAGTAGAGATGTTTGGCAATCCTTCTTCATGAGATGACAAATCTCTAATGTTAGACTCTATGGGGATCCTCTAGGCCAAGTCACTTGATCATTTCCTTCTTTTGGCCTATATTTGATGGCAGTAGTATAAAACAACATGTAGACTCTTATATAGGTACACTAATTCCATCGCTACTCCAAGCCCAATGAAAGCAATTCCATCCAACCATTGCCATAAGGTGATGACTACTTCCGCACACAACTAGATCTATACCTTCTCACTAAACATGTCTTACTAGCTTCATTATCTCCATTAGTGGTTTGACAACCTTAATTGTTTTGAGAACACATATAAGAGCATATGATAATCCATTTCCCTTGAGGTGAATTCCATCAGTGCTTTCACTGTTCTTAGACACTAGCTTGAAAACTTTTGAGATATTGATATTTCAACAAGTGTTTTTGATAAGAAATTATTCCTTCATAATGGTTATGAAGCTAGCATACCCCTAAAGTGAGGGAAGTGGAACACCGAAGGAATCAAGGGTCAAAATATTGCAAAAAGAAAGAAAGGGAGCATCATCATTTTTTTTGGGCATTGGGTTGCACGGGATAGTATCTCATCAATATTGTTGGTCTTGTTTTCAAGATGCAGATTTTGATATTGCTTTTATTAATTCTACATTGCAATGTACCTTCTTTTCACCTGTAAGCTCACGATCATGGTTCGGTGTGTGTGTGTGTGTGTGTTCTTATGCAGTAGGAGCAAAGGAACTAGGGGGTGAAATTGCAATACTTCTTTCACCATTCTAGGAAGGTGAGGTAGATGATCATGTTGCTTTCTTCCACCCTTTGGTTTCACCCAATCACCTCATTGCACCCAACCACCTCATCCATAAGTTTCAAAGTAGTAACAATTGGATTTAACTACACGTAACTTTTTATGGAGTATTAATATTCATTTTATCACCATTGAAATCACATCTCAAGACAATATGCTTCATTTGATTCAAATATGTTTCCATTGATGTGTTGCATACATATGAGAATAATGATTACGCATTAAAACACAAATCACTGATATCTATATTTATGTAATATAGGAAAGATCGAGTTGTTCCAAGGTCTTATTATTAAGAATAACAAGGGAGGTTGCAGAGCAACAAGTCCCTGTCGAGAAGGTAGAGGAGCTTGTTGTTTGTTACTTTGTTACTTAGCTTTTAAATGCTAATAAACATCTACCGTATTATGCTAGTTCTAGGTACGGTAGCAGCGTATTCGCCAGTACCAGTACCAACAACAAAGTAACCACCATCTGCTTTCATGGGATGGAGGGGAAGTTTCCCTTCTTCGAAATTTTCTATGAAGATTTGTCTTAATTGTGCAAAAATCCTTCTTAAATTTTCGATTTCAAGTCCGTTGAGCACCCATTTTCCAATCTGAAAATCAAAATACTTAATTGAGTTCGTTGAAATATTCCACATATAAAACCTTTCATTCCTTGCAAAGAAAACATCATTATCATCCCACTTGTATCCATTTAGGTCTAGCAAAGACCATTCTGTAGTATTTACGTCCAGCACCATCTGAAACGCTCGTGCGTCCACGAACTTCTCTTCTCTCTTTGTTGTTGAGTGTGGATCGTTATTCACAGCTATGGTTACAATCAAATGTTTCCCCACCACTGTGTGATTTAAGATAAGGAGTTGGAGGCGTCGTCAAGGCGGTGGAAGAATTTGTCTCACCAACAACAAGTCATTATTGCAGGGCTGGAATTGCCATTTGATGTGATATCACTATTAATATTATGGTAGCTTCGGGAGGTATGAACCTCTATTTTGACCTTTGATGAGACTAGAATCCTCTAAAAGGAAGAAAAGAATTAAAGGAAACCCTAAACAAGTTGCCAGCTGGATAAATACATCTAAAATGAATTTATTGATACCCAGAAGGAGAAGTCGACCCCAGTTAGCCTGTCCAGTTCACTATAAATATGGGGCGCCAGTTCTCATTATTCATCATCTCAGCAGTTGCAATTTTGGTGCGCAAGTTTCTGGGAGAGCTGGGAAAGTGGTGCGCTAGATTTTGGGTGGGATCATCTGTTCAACTTAGTTTCTATTTCTTGTTTGGTGCATTAGCCTCTCTTGGCTATTAGATTGCTACTAGGATTCTCTTCTCGGTCAAGGTCAAGGTGCTTGGAGGGTGGCTTCGGCCAGTGGTTGGGTGACGAGGGTATCGTCAATGGTAAAATGAGCACAATCTTCTATATTCTAACAGGTTATGGGCCCACACCCCTTCAGTCAGCCTAAAATGTTGGAAGGAAACATAGCCGCTAGACATTGAGCTTATTGAGGAACTGTCGCTAGGGTTACTAGCAGGAGCAGCTTCCAAAGCACTGCAGCTAGGGTTACTAGCAGAAGAAGTTGCAGAAACCCTAATTCTCATAGCTGGCACCTTGTGATGGAGCATCTCGCTCAAAGAGAATATATTCAAATGCGCCCTAACTCAACGCACCTCTTGTCTCTCTCAGAAGACAGAAATGATGAAGTTGAAGTTTTGGATCAAGGCATGACCAATTAACAGTCAACCGAAGACATATGTGAAACAATCAGTCTCTTACACTACTCAGAACTTACCGGGACAATTGAAGACGATATGTGGATAATCGACAGTGGAGCTTCCAGGCACATGACAAGAGATCAAGATAGACTCTCAAATCTAAATGAGAGAAAGACATCGTACAAAGTGGAGCTTGGAGACAAAATCACTTACCCCGTCGAAGGATTTGGACAAGCCTCCGTCAAGTTGGAATCCGGTAATCATGTTCACTTAAGCAATGTTTTATATGTACCTAGTTTAGAAAAGAATCTTGTATCAATATCATGTTTAGAAGACAAAGGGAACAGAATAGCCTTCATGGATGGAAAGGTGTTATCATGGCATAAGAATTCTAGTATAGAAGATGCTAGGGTTATTGGAAGACGTGAAGGAAATATATATAGACTACTAGAACGAAATGAAGAAGCTCTAGTACATGACAAAGTTAACCCTAATGAACTTTGGCATAGAAGGTACGCTCATATCAATTATCAATCATTACCTTTCCTCAGAAAAATGGTTGAAAGAATACCAGAATTGAAATCCACACACGAAGGAATTTGCAAAGGATGTGCCCTTGGGAAGAATATCAAGAAACCATTCCCAAGCAGCAACAACAAATCTAAGGAAACCCTAGATCTAATACACTCAGATGTTTGTGGACCAATGTCAGTCAGATCTCTAGGAGGATCTCTTTACCACATAACCTTCATAGATGACTATTCAAGAAAGACGTGGTTGTACCTACGGAAATCAAAAGACGAAGTATTCAACAAATTCCAAGAATTCAAGGCAGAAATAGAAAACCTTACAAACAAGAAGATCAAGACATTAAGAGCAGATAATGGAGGAGAATACACCTCAAAGGAGTTCGTTGCATTCTACAAATCAGCAGGGATTAGGAGGGAGTTGATTGTTCCTCATAATCCTCAACAAAACGGTGTAGCAGAAAGAAAGAATAGATCTATCGAAGAAATGGTAAAAGCTTTATTGAATGATCAAGATCTATCCATGTTCCTATGGGGAGAAGCAGGAATGACGGAAATATATGTACATAACAGAAGCCCTCATCACATATTGAAGGACATGACACCAGAAGAAGCATTCTCAGGTAAGAAACCTAATGTAGAAAATCTAAGAATATTTCGATGTCCAGTTTACTCTCATATTCCCAAAGATAAAAGGAATAAACTAGAACCCTCGGGAAAGAAGGGAATATTTGTGGGATATAGTGATTCATCCAAAGCCTATAGAATATATATTCCAGAACAACACAAAATAGAAGTAAGCAGAGACGTAACGTTCAATGAAAGGATGGCCTTCAGAAAATCTATTGAAGAAACTATAGAAGAAGAAGAAATTGAAGAACCAAATGAAGAAAACACAGAAAACGAAAATAACGAAAAGGATCAACCTGATCATCCTATGGAGCCATGTGAGAACATTGATCTAGATATCATACCAAAGAATAAGAAACGGCCAGCTTGGCTTGAAGCCACATTACAAGACGCAGAAAGAACCAAGGTTCCAGAAGGAACATCTAGGAAGAGTAAAAGACCGAAAAGATTCTCAAGTTATGCAGCATACATGACAAAGCTTCTAGATGA
>JZKD02S0027085.1:0-11255 GCA_000966675.3 Picea glauca | reverse complement strand
TCTTACATCCGCCTTATTCTATTTTATTGAAAGGTCTTATTAATATTGACCTTTATTACATCCGAATACATTAATCTACCTATGTGCGGGTTAGGACCTTAACAAGATCACACCAGGATCCTCAACCTGTGACCTAACCCTAAAAATGTGACCTACTTGACTCTTCTATATCAAACTCGAACTACAACCATTGAAAAATGATTGAACAAAAACTGAATAGAACCCCAACCTAGACCTCCTAGGTGTTGGAAGATTGTTTGTTGTCATTGATGTCGACCCTAGACATTGGTTGTAGTCATTGATGTCAACCCTATGTTGGATTACTAAGAGGGGGGGTGAATCGGTAATAGCGTAATTATAATCCTTTTTCTCCAAATAATCCAAGTGTTATATAAATTTAGAATTATTATCCAATAATGAGCAATAATAAGTGAACAATCACACACATACACAGTACACCAATGCTTTACGTGGAAACCCAAATCAGGAGAAAACCACATAATGATTTATCTTATATGTCTTGAAGAGTTACATTCATTGGAAACACCAACTTCCTTTGTTTTCCAAATGCAACTAGAAGGAGGCTCCAACCCCTTAGTTTCTCAAGCTATAACCTGAGGGAAGCTCCAACTCCCTAATTCTCTGGCTACAACCAGAAGGAGGCTACAACCCCCTATGTTCTTCGGCTACAACTGGAAGGTGGCTACAACTGCCTGTCCTTGCCCTGTCCAACCACCCTGAAGTAAAAGTAGAATGATGGAACCATTTTCACACTATCATTGTGAGATATACCATTGTAAACATGTACCAATAAACTTGAACCATGCATCAACCATGAATAAACATGTACCTCAACCTGTAATCAACCTGTACCATAAAAAAGTGCACCAACCTGTACCAAACAATCTGTAATCAACCTATACCATAAACAAGTGCAACCAACCATGTGCCAAGTATGTACCAATTATGTGCCAAGTACTCATCAACTATGACTCATCCATATGTACCAACATCATCAACTATACACTTCATGTATGTGCCAACTCATCAACTACTTGTCTCAAGCATGTACCCAACTTGTACCTCAACCAAAATCCCTCATCAATTTCATCATCAAAATATGATTTGTAACTCTATAATAGACCTGGTGTATATGATCACATACCTGCAAACCTTCCTTAACTTCAACAACAAGATACTAGCATTTTCATCAAACGTTTATTTAGTCTCACAAGACTAGTTTTGGATTAGTCAACAACCCTAACTTGAAATAATCATAAATTTGTACCTGTTATGAATAAATATATGAAACTGATAAAAAATGTTCTTCAGTGTGTTTTATGCAATTCCTCCAGGTTTCACTACTTGGAACCTCTCAGAAAAGGAGTTATGGAAAAAATGGCACACCTTCCTGAATTTTGGTTTATTCTAGAGAGCGAACTTGTAGAGCTTGCCCCACATAGAATATTTGTTGAATTAATATAAAAATGTTACACAAAATACTAAACAATATAATATAACCAACACATTTTGTCTTACTTAATTTGGATTTTTTATGAAGAAGTTATGACGTTTTTACCCGAAACACTTGTTTTTGACTAGTTTCAGGACTAGCCACAAACCCTATTTTCCACGGAGTGTAACTCCAAAAATAAAACGACCCACAAGCTGAATTTTTTACCAAATATACTTGGATATGTTGCCTCAATGGAATATCAATTTCACGGTATGAATAATTCTATAAAATAACTTATTTCAAAAATGGTGAGATGACCGGAAAAAAAAAAACCATACCTTAGAAAGCATCATCAAAAGAATTTATCCTTCCTTGAATTCCGACATTTTTTTCTTCACTCTCCTAAGAAATCTGGCTTATATATCCTTTGGTTACCTCAAACACCTATAGGTATTCAATATTCTCAAGTGTATCTTAAATGAGAGAGCCTTTCCTCTTATTTATACTCTCCAAGTAGCTTCCTTAAAAACATCTTCTAGGTCACTTTGCCCACTTNATCAATTTAATCATCCAAATATGATTTGTAACTCTATAATAGACCTGGTGTATATGATCACATACCTGCAAACCTTCCTTAACTTTAACAACAAGAGACTAGCATTTTCATCAAATGTTTATTTAGTCTCAGAAGACTAGTTTTGGATTAATCAACAACCCTAACTTGAAATAATCATAACCTTGTACCTATAATGAATAAAGATATGAAACTGATACACAATATTCTTCAGTGTTTTTTATGAAATTCCTCTAGGTTTCACTACTTGGAACCTCTCAGAAAAGGAATTATGGAAAAAATGGCACACCTTGTTGAATTCTGGATTATTCTAGAGAGCGACCTTATAGAGCGTGCCCCACATGGAATATTTTTTGAATTGATATAAAACTGTTACAAAGCATACTAAATACTGTACTCTAACCAACACATTTTCTCTTACTGATTTTTTATCTGTTATCAATAAGTTATGATGTGTTTACCCGAAACACTTGTTTTTGACTAGTTTCAGAACTAGCCACAAACCCTATTTTCCACAGAGTGTAACTCCAAAAATAAAACGACCCACAAGCTGAATTTTTTAACAAAAATACTTGGATATGTTTCCTCAATGTCATATCAATTTAATGGTCTGAATCATTCTAGAAAAAAAGTTATTGTGAAAATGGTGAGATGACCTGAAAAAAAACATACCTTAGAAAGCATCATCAAAAGAATTTATCCTTCCTTGAATTTCGACCTTCTTTTCTTCACTTTCCTCATAAATTTGGCTTAGATATCCTTTGGTTACCTCAAACACCTATAGGTATTCAATATGCTCAAGTGTTTCTTAATTTAGAGAGCCTTGCCTCTTNAAATATGATTTGTAACTCTATAATAGACCTGGTGTATATGATCACATACCTGCAAACCTTCCTTAACTTTAACAACAAGAGACTAGCATTTTCATCAAACGTTTATTTAGTCTCAGAAGACTAGTTTTGGATTAATCAACAACCCTAACTTGAAATAATCATAACCTTGTACCTGTAATGAATAAAGATATGAAACTGATACACAATATTCTTCAGTGTTTTTTGTGAAATTCCTCTAGGTTTCACTACTTGGAACCTCTCAGAAAAGGAATTATGGAAAAAATGGCACACCTTGTTGAATTCTGGATTATTCTAGAGAGCGACCTTGTAGAGCGTGCCCCGCATGGAATATTTGTTGAATTGATATAAAACTATTACAAAGCATACTAAAGACTGTACTCTAACCAACACATTTTCTCTTACTGATTTTTTATCTGTTATCAAGAAGTTATGATGTGTTTACCCGAAACACATGTTTTTGACTAGTTTCAGAACTAGCCACAAACCCTATTTTCCACGGAGTGTAACTCCAAAAATAAAACGACCCACAAGCTGAATTTTTTACCAAAAATACTTGGATATGTTTCCTCAATGTCATATCAATTTAATGGTCTGAATCATTCTAGAAAAAAAGTTATTGTGCAAATGGTGAGATGACCTGAAAAAAACATACCTTAGAAAGCATCATCAAAAGAATTTATCCTTCCTTGAATTTCGGCCTTCTTTTCTTCACTTTCCTCATAAATTTGGCTTAGATATCCTTTGGTTACCTCAAACACCTATAGGTATTCAATATGCTCAAGTGTTTCTTAATTTAGAGAGCCTTGCCTCTTNTTTTAAAATCTCTTAAACCACTTTGACTACTTTGACCTTTTGGGGCTTCTAGATGGCATATGAGGGTCCTCCAACTTCATAAGGCCATAACTCTCAAACCATGAGGAGTTATGTGGCATTCCACATACCACTAGAAATGGAATGACAAGAAATATACATCTAGGATATTTTAACTGACAAATTCACTAGTGTTCATCTCATTATTCCACAAATAAGCATGGGTTCTCTAACCATACTTCTAGGATAACTAAATCTGCAAAGCATCTTCCCGTGAGGGATTTCACCATAAGGGGACCACTTTGGAGTTCATCCATTTCTACTTATTATCAACCATGACAAGAAAATAATGAGTCATCTTTACATCAAATTATCTTGGTTCCATTACCCAACCTTTGTGCTACAGGGATTTCTTGAAGGGTTGACATCAATGACAACCAACCTTAATCAACAACCTCCCCCTTTGGCATTGATGGAAACACTCTGATGCAATACTAAAATCATATCACTCATGCTCCCCCTGGAACCATGCCTCTGTCCTCTACCTCTGTCCTTTGCATCTGATAAATCTCTCACCCTTTGTCATCAATGGCAAAGGTATCTTTCCATCCGGGGTTGCTCCCCCTGAATGAACTATCCTCTTCTGGTGCTTCCTCGTGTAAATCTAAGACATATAAGATAAGCATTCAAAAATCATTCATTTTGGAGTAGAAATAACTCCAAGTCTCTAGCAAAGATATGTAAAGGATTCTCATGGAAGTGGTTTTGTGAATATGTCTTCCACTTGTTATTTTGTGCCCACATACTCAACTCTGATGTTATTTTCTGTGACCTCTCGTAGAAAGTGATACTTTATTGGAATGTGATTTGTATTGGAGTGCATCACTAGGTTCTTTGAGATACTAATGGAGCTTGTATTATCAAAATAGATTGGAACGGGCTCATCATACTCAACCTGTATATCTGTCAGAGTTTGTTTCACCCAAAGAACCTGTGTACAACATGATGTTGCTGCAATATACTATGTCTCGGTTGTAGATAAAGATACTGGTGATTGTTTCTTGCTTAGCCATGATACTAAAAACTCACCCAAGTAGAATGTTTCTCCACTGGTGCTTCGTCGTTCATCAATACAATTTTCCCACTCTTCATCTATGTAGGAAATAAGTGATAGATCCTTTCCTTTTGGATACCATAATCCAAATTCTTATGTTCCTTTGAGATATCTGAAAATCCTCTCCATTGCTAACACATGTGACTCCTTTGGTGCTGCTTGAAATCATGCCACATGTTCAACTGCATGCATTACATCTGGTCTGGATGTTTTCACATATAGTAGGTTCCCAATCATTGACCTATATTGCCTCTGATCTGTAGACTTTGAATCATCATCTTTTCTCAACTTGCAACTGGTTTTCATGGGAGTGATAATTGGTTTGCAATCTTCCATTCTAAACCTCTTTATCATTTCTCTGATATACTTGGTTTGAGAAATAAAGATTCCTTGGTTTCTTTGACGTATCTGAAGTCCCAAAAAGAAGTATAGTTCTCCAAGTAACGAAACTTCAAATTCATTCTGCATATATTTTGCAAATTTTTGGCTTAACCTGTCATCATCATTACCGAAAATAATATCATCAACATAAACTTCAATTAATAAAATATTACCTTCACTTACCTTGATGTAGAGGTTGTTGTCTGCACTTTCTTTTCTGAACCCTGCCTGTTGCAGATACTTATCCAGTCTAGAGTACCATGCTCTAGGAGCCTGTTTTAGACCATATAAGGACCTCTTTAATTTACACGCATAATTTGCATTCTCTGACAACTAGAATCCTTCTGTTTGTTCAATGTAGACTTCTTCTTCAAGTTCCCCATTTAGAAAATATGATTTTACGCCCATCTGATATACTTTAACATTTTTGGAGCATGCATAAGCTAAAAGCAACCAGATTTCTTCCATTCTGGCAATTGGAGCAAATGTCTCTTCAAATTCAATTCTTTCAATCTGTGCATATCCTTTACATATCAATCTATCTTTGTTCCTTGTAAATTTTCCATCTTCATTTAATTTATTCTTGAAAACCCATTTTGTGTCGATCACATTCTTATTCTTTGGTCTTGGAACCCGTTTCCAAGTGTCATTTTTCTCTATTTGATCCAATTCTTCATTCATGGCCTTATTCCAAAAGTCATCCTTGTTGACTTCTTCAAAACAGTTTGGTTCAATTGTATATAAGAGTGCTAGGTGTGTTTGTTCTTGTGAATGGATTTTTCTTCTAGTCTCAACTCTTGCGTCTTTGTTTCCAATAATCTGATCTAAAGGATGATTCTTCTGTACTTGTTTGCTAGGTGTATTTGGAGATACTTATTGAACTTTCTCTTCTGTTTATGTCGTATTCCCTTCATCTTCCTCTTCTACCTCATCTTCTACTTCTTGTTCTTCGAAAAGTTGTTCCATTGATTTGTTTTCTTCTTCCTTTGATTATGGTCTGCCTGTTTCATCAATTGTTACGTTGATACTTTACACAACTTTGTTCAATATTATATTGTAACACTTATATGCTTTCCTTGTACTTGAGTAGCCAACAAGTACTCCTTTGTCCACACAAGAGTCAAACTTTCCCATTTTGCCATCTTCTCTTTTGATGTAGCATTTGCTTCCAAAAACTCTGAAGTGCCTCACATTTGTTGGTCTTCCTTTTCATAGCTCGTAGGGAGTTTTATGAGTGTTGTTTCTGAGCATTACTATGTTTTGAATGTGAACTGTTGTATGCATTGCCTGTGTCCAAAATATATCTATCAATTTGGAATCCATTATCATTGTTCGAGCCATTTCTTGTACTGTCATGTTCTTTCTTTCAACAACTTCATTCTGTTGAGGTGTCCTAGCAATGAAGAATTGTCTTTTTATTCCATGACCGTTGCAGTAGTCCATAAATTCCTTTGAAGTGAACTCTCCTCCATTATCAAATCTCAAGCATTTGATTCTTGAATCCATCTCATTTTTAACCATTTCCTTGTAGATNAATCTCTTAAACCACTTTGACTACTTTGACCTTTTGGGGCTTCTAGATGACATATGAGGGTCCTCCAACTTCATAAGGCCATAACTCTCAAACCATGAGGAGTTATGTGGCATTCCACATACCACTAGAAATGGAATGATAAGAACTATCCATCTAGGATATTTTAACTGACAAATTCACTAGTGTTCATCTCATTATTCCACAAATAAGCATGGGTTCGCTAACCATACTTCTAGGATAACTAAATCTGCAAAGCATCTTCCCGTGAGGGATTTCACCATAAGGGGACCACTTTGGAGTTCATCCATTTCTACTTATTATCAACCATGAAAAGAAAATAATGAGTCATCTTCACATCAAATTATCTTGGTTCCATTACCCAACCTTTGTGCTACAGGGATTTCTTCAAGGGTTGACATCAATGACAACCAACCTTAATCAACAACCTCCCCCTTTGGCATTGATGGAAACACTCTGATGCAATACTAAAATCATATCACTCATGCTCCCCCTGGAACCATGCCTCTGTCCTCTACCTCTGTCCTTTGCATCTGATAAATCTCTCACCCTTTGTCATCAATGGCAAAGGTATCTTTCCATCCGGGGTTGCTCCCCCTGAATGAACTATCCTCTTCTGGTGCTTCCTCGTGTAAATCTAAGACATATAAGATAAGCATTCAAAAATCATTCATTTTGGAGTAGAAATAACTCCAAGTCTCTAGCAAAGATATGTAAAGGATTCTCATGGAAGTGGTTTTGTGAATATGTCTTCCACTTGTTATTTTGTGCCCACATACTCAACTCTGATGTTATTTTCTGTGACCTCTCGTAGAAAGTGATACTTTATTGGAATGTGATTTGTATTGGAGTGCATCACTAGGTTCTTTGAGATACTAATGGAGCTTGTATTATCAAAATAGATTGGAACGGGCTCATCATACTCAACCTGTATATCTGTCAGAGTTTGTTTCACCCAAAGAACCTGTGTACAACATGATGTTGCTGCAATATACTATGTCTCGGTTGTAGATAAAGATACTGGTGATTGTTTCTTGCTTAGCCATGATACTAAAAACTCACCCAAGTAGAATGTTTCTCCACTGGTGCTTCGTCGTTCATCAATACAATTTTCCCACTCTTCATCTATGTAGGAAATAAGTGATAGATCCTTTCCTTTTGGATACCATAATCCAAATTCTTATGTTCCTTTGAGATATCTGAAAATCCTCTCCATTGCTAACACATGTGACTCCTTTGGTGCTGCTTGAAATCATGCCACATGTTCAACTGCATGCATTACATCTGGTCTGGATGTTTTCACATATAGTAGGTTCCCAATCATTGACCTATATTGCCTCTGATCTGTAGACTTTGAATCATCATCTTTTCTCAACTTGCAACTGGTTTTCATGGGAGTGATAATTGGTTTGCAATCTTCCATTCTAAACCTCTTTATCATTTCTCTGATATACTTGGTTTGAGAAATAAAGATTCCTTGGTTTCTTTGACGTATCTGAAGTCCCAAAAAGAAGTATAGTTCTCCAAGTAACGAAACTTCAAATTCATTCTGCATATATTTTGCAAATTTTTGGCTTAACCTGTCATCATCATTACCGAAAATAATATCATCAACATAAACTTCAATTAATAAAATATTACCTTCACTTACCTTGATGTAGAGGTTGTTGTCTGCACTTTCTTTTCTGAACCCTGCCTGTTGCAGATACTTATCCAGTCTAGAGTACCATGCTCTAGGAGCCTGTTTTAGACCATATAAGGACCTCTTTAATTTACACGCATAATTTGCATTCTCTGACAACTAGAATCCTTCTGTTTGTTCAATGTAGACTTCTTCTTCAAGTTCCCCATTTAGAAAATATGATTTTACGCCCATCTGATATACTTTAACATTTTTGGAGCATGCATAAGCTAAAAGCAACCAGATTTCTTCCATTCTGGCAATTGGAGCAAATGTCTCTTCAAATTCAATTCTTTCAATCTGTGCATATCCTTTACATATCAATCTATCTTTGTTCCTTGTAAATTTTCCATCTTCATTTAATTTATTCTTGAAAACCCATTTTGTGTCGATCACATTCTTATTCTTTGGTCTTGGAACCCGTTTCCAAGTGTCATTTTTCTCTATTTGATCCAATTCTTCATTCATGGCCTTATTCCAAAAGTCATCCTTGTTGACTTCTTCAAAACAGTTTGGTTCAATTGTATATAAGAGTGCTAGGTGTGTTTGTTCTTGTGAATGGATTTTTCTTCTAGTCTCAACTCTTGCGTCTTTGTTTCCAATAATCTGATCTAAAGGATGATTCTTCTGTACTTGTTTGCTAGGTGTATTTGGAGATACTTATTGAACTTTCTCTTCTGTTTATGTCGTATTCCCTTCATCTTCCTCTTCTACCTCATCTTCTACTTCTTGTTCTTCGAAAAGTTGTTCCATTGATTTGTTTTCTTCTTCCTTTGATTATGGTCTGCCTGTTTCATCAATTGTTACGTTGATACTTTACACAACTTTGTTCAATATTATATTGTAACACTTATATGCTTTCCTTGTACTTGAGTAGCCAACAAGTACTCCTTTGTCCACACAAGAGTCAAACTTTCCCATTTTGCCATCTTCTCTTTTGATGTAGCATTTGCTTCCAAAAACTCTGAAGTGCCTCACATTTGTTGGTCTTCCTTTTCATAGCTCGTAGGGAGTTTTATGAGTGTTGTTTCTGAGCATTACTATGTTTTGAATGTGAACTGTTGTATGCATTGCCTGTGTCCAAAATATATCTATCAATTTGGAATCCATTATCATTGTTCGAGCCATTTCTTGTACTGTCATGTTCTTTCTTTCAACAACTTCATTCTGTTGAGGTGTCCTAGCAATGAAGAATTGTCTTTTTATTCCATGACCGTTGCAGTAGTCCATAAATTCCTTTGAAGTGAACTCTCCTCCATTATCAAATCTCAAGCATTTGATTCTTGAATCCATCTCATTTTTAACCATTTCCTTGTAGATNTTGTCTAGTTCTTCTTGTAGTTTCTTGTTTTTCTTCTTTTCTCTTCTGATAACTTCTATGGAACACATTAATTCTTCTCAATAGTCAACTTATGCCTCTTCAATTTTTTCTTTGACTTCTATCCTTCTTCGGCTTCTTCGATTCTTCTTCGAAGTCTTCTTAGTCACAATCTTTTACTGCCATGAATAGAACTCTCCCTGTCTCACTGTCACTGATTTCATCTTCATCTGATGATGAGATGTCTTCTTGGATGCATAAGCTTTTCCTGAAATCTTTCTTTGTAGTTCTTTTGCTTTTATATGTGTGTTTTCCTTTTGAGTAACCTTCATCATTTCTTTTTTTCTTATGAGGACATTTGTTAGCAAAATGACCAATACCATCACAATTCAAACAAATTAAATGAAGCTTACCTCTATACCTACCATTGGTTCCCTTGTTCAGTCTTTTGACGAAGTTGGCCACTTCTTCATCATATTCTGAGACGCCGTTGTTGTTGCTATATTCTTCTTGTTCCTTTTTCTTTTTCTTTTATCTTTTGGATGCTTTGAAGTCTGCTTCTTTTACATCTGGATTTTCATGTTCAGTTCTCATTTCATATTTTATGAAGATTCCATGCATTTCATCCATGCTTATTGATTTTGGATCCAATCTTTCTTCTAGTGCTGATATCTTAGGGTTGAATCTCATAGGAAGAGATCTTAGTACATTTTGAACAATTACAGATTCTTCGATTTCTTCTCCCAATCCTATGATTTCATTCACCGTTTTGTCAACTCTTAAGTAGGCTGCAATATTCTCATCTTCCTTCATTTTTAGTTGTTCGAACTGACCTCTGTAAGTTTGAAGTTTTGTTTCTTTCACTTTTGTATCTCCTTCATAAATATTTCGAAGCTTGTCTCAAATCTCTTTAGCGGATTTACAATGTGCAACTTTGGTGAATATTGTTTCACTGAGACCATTCAAAAGTGAATTTGTAGATTTTGAATTATTCTGACCAAGTTTCACTGTGTTGTCATTTGTTGGTGGAATTGTTGGTACTGTGTATCCATCTACAATTGATTGCCAAATTTCAAACGTGTGTGCTTGTATACATGTCTTCATCCTTATGCTCCAAAAAGCATACTTCTGTCCATCAAAGTGTGGTATTCCATTTTTATATGAGTTGGCACTCTCCATGATCTACCTTTCAGTGGTTAAACTGATTTCTGAAGGAACCTGTTCTGATACCAATTGCTGGATTACTGAGAGGGGGGGTGAATTAGTAATAGCGTAATTATAATCCTTTTTCTCCAAATAATCCAAGTGTTACATAAATGTAGAATTATTATCCAATAATGAGAAATAAGAAATGAAAAATCACACACATACACAGTACACCAGTGTTTTACGTGGAAACCCAAATCGGGAGAAAACCACAGAATGTTTTATCTTATATGTTTTGAAGAATTACATTCATTGGAAGCACCAACTTCCTTTGTTTTCTAGCTGCAACTGGAAGGAGGCTCCAACCCC
>JZKD02S0027062.1:16568-26587 GCA_000966675.3 Picea glauca | reverse complement strand
TGTCTAGTGAAAATATTTATGTCACTTCTTCACTGTATCCATCATCGCTGCGCTAATCCCACTGAAATTTCTGATGAACTTTCGGTAGAAACTAGCTAGTCCATGGAAACTTCTCACCTCAAAGATACTCTTTGGTGATGGCCAATTCTTGATCACTTATACCTTATATAGATCCATTCTCAACTCATTCGTCGAAATAACAAAACCCAAGTAAATGAGTTCTGTCTTCATGAATGAGGACTTCTTCATATTAATTAGCAGCTTCTCCTAATGTAGTCTCCACATCACTGTAGCCAAACGCTTCAAGTGTTCTGCCACTGATTTATTGTAAATCAGTATGTCATCCAAATACACAATGAGGAACTTCTCGATGAACTCCCTCAGGACTTCGTTCATCAATATCATAAAGGTACTTGGCACATTCATCAAGCCAAACGACATGACTAGACATTCATACAAGCCTTCACTTTTCTTCAATGTTGTCTTCCATTCATCGCCTTCTCTCATGTGAATCTGGTGATATCCACTCTTCAGATCTATCTTTGAAAAAAAAAATTCCCCACTTAGGCAATCCATCAGATCATCCATCCACAGTAATGGAAACATATATCTAATGGTTATCTTGTTGATCGCCCTCGAGTTGGTACACATTCTCCAACCCCCGTCTTTTTTTGGATTGAGTATTGTTGGAATAGAACACGGGCTCAAGCTTTCCCTAACCAATCCTTTGTCCAATAACTCCTGGACTTGTCTTTTAACCTCTTCATTTTCTTGCGGCATCAACTTGTACACGGCTTTGTTCAGCAAACTATCTGCTGGTATGAGATCAATATGATGACTCACACTCCTGATTGGTGGCAATGAACGAGGTAATTCGTCCACTATGATGTCAGTAAACTCTTCCAGCAGTCCCTGAACTTCCTCTGGTAAATCATCCACTCTTGTGCTAGTCAGAACAATCCTTGGTTTCCTGACCACAAAGAATTGTGGATCTTCTTTATTCTTAACCTCTGTAAGAATTTCCTTCCCACTCATGAGAAGTATTGTGTTTCTTACCTTCGGCCTCACCTCCTTATCCTTTATTAGAAGCAACATATGGGTTCTCCCATTCTTCTCCAGGGTGTATGTGTTCATTCTCCCGTCATGAATCACATTTATTTCATATTTCCATGGTCTACCCAGCAATAGATGACATACATCCATAGGAATAACATCACATAAAATCTTATTATTATATCCTCCTATCTTGAATTCAACCAGACATTGTTTAGTAACAGTTACCTAGTGTCCTTTCTGTAGCCACAAAACTCTGTATGGGCTCGGATGATCAGTCGTCTCTAGCTCCAGTTTCTCTACCATCTTGGTTGAAATGAGATTATCCATGCTACCGCTATCTATAATGAACTTGCATACCCTATCCTTGGTTTTGCAAGAAATCCTAAAAAGTCTAGTCCTTTGGACTGAGCTTTCCACCTCCTTCTCGGGTGTCAAAAGGACTTTTTGCATCATGAGCGATCTTCCGCCTTCGGCATCTTTGGCCTCAAAATATCGCCTCTGTACTTTGGTGTTGTGAGCTTCTCCAATGTCCTTCTTTTTCTCTGGACACTCATAAGACTTGTGCCCATTCTTCCCACATGTGAAACATGTGATGACTCCACCTATGCCTCTTCCTCTACCTCTAGTATGAGGAAAAGTGTTTGCGTCAGCATAATCTCCCTTCTACTCATTATGCTTCCCTCTCTGTGAGGTTCCACCTCTTTCTACTTTACCCTGAGGTTTCTTCCATTCCTCCTTGAGGTTATGGGTTCTTTCCTGGGCAACTGACTTGCCTCTAGGCTGGCTCCTGCCTTGACCCCTCTGACCTTGCTTATGGCTCAGCTTCTCCTCAGCTTTCAGAGCCATTTTATAAGCATCTTCAACCGTTCGTATGGTTACCATGCTCATCTCGTCCTGGATATCATATCTTAGGCCATTCATATATCTAGCAACCTTCTCATCATCGCTCTCCCGATGACCTGATCTGATGTTCAGTCGATAGAATTGCTCAGTGTATTCTTTCACTGTCATCAGCTTTTTTCTCAGGTTCTGCATCCTCCTGAACAGAATAATTTGATAATCTATGGGGATGAACTTCTCCTTCATCTTCACGATCATCTTGTCCTATCTCTTGATATTCTGCTTGCCTTTGCAACATCTATCTGCTTGTAGCGCGTCCCACCATAATGCTACATGTCCCTTCAAGCGTGTAACAACATGCTTGACTTTATTATCTTCTTCGACATCTTCATAGTCAAAATATGTGTTGAGAGCTCTAATCCAATCTAGTAGCTCCTCTGCATCCAAGTTTCCCTCATAAACTGGAATGTCCATCTTTTCCTTTGCACCCATCCATACAATAGCCCTGATCAAATGCTCGTTTGATGCATCTTCGGCTGCAACTTACTCCTCTTGTTCAGCCTCAATTTCTCTCTCAGAATCACTAAGATCCCTTGCACTAGCTGTGCGTCTTTGTGTTGTCTCCATGTCTTCGAGTCTTGCTCGGGGATCATGCATTTGCCTCTCCATTTCTAGATTTGTTACCTGTCTACCTCTTCTCTGCACCTCCCTATCCTCTAGATCAGGTGACTGTCTTTCTCTCCTCGGTGGCATGGTGAATTATCCTCTTTCTCTGCTACAAAAAGCAAAGAAATTTTCCTGCTCTGATACCAAAACTGACGCAGCCACACTCGCAGGCACGCCCGCTCCTCAGGATCTTCCATTTACTCGGCCCGAAGAACACTAATTGGTCCTTCTATTTCCCTATCGGGAAATCTTCTCCCACAGATCTCTTCATGCGATGCCCCTTTCTTTACCCATTGGGGAATTGGAACTCGTGACTTCACGAGTCCAAAGGTTGAGAGTTGGGCCCTCGAATCCCTGAGATCCGATGCCTCAGTCAACGCTGACCTCTTTCTGTATCTATCGGGACTCCTCTTATCATGGTTTTTCTACTCATGATATCGAGCAATTTGATTTACCGACTCCCGATACCCGACATGATGAAACTCCAACGCACACGTGCGGGTTGACCTTTTCACTTCCCGTCACTTCTTATCAGGATATCGAACTTCGCGGGAACTTGAATCCTAATGCCCAATGTTTCGGGACTTCCCTTTTCCCGAACCCTGATACAGTATGCCACCTGTCCTCCACTAAACTTGCTGTGGCCCGCACTATTCTTTCCCCGTCGGGATATCGCGTTTCGCGATTCCAAACTACAAGAGCATCTTGCCTCTGAAATCCCCGATGCTCCAAACTCTGACTTCCTCGAATCCTCTGACACGCGTCCCAATTGATGGACGGTTTTGGGCTCGTCGGGATATTGCGGGTTGCAATATCGTAATTCCCGTTACAACAAATTGGAGCTTCGACTCACGAACCCCCGATACACGATATCACGTGAAGATCCGACAGTCCTTGTGACTCAGATCGATGGCTCTACCCCTCCTGAAATTTATACCTCCAGAGAAAACAATGAGTATCTCCCTTGCACCTACGTGAGATCTGATGGATTATGGGATGTCGTGAATTCTCCTCAGAGAATACCGACCGTCCACTCCTCCTTTGATGATTCTGCAAAATTATTGAAGTCCTTTTATGAAATCACATACACAGCATACATGAAATCACATACACAGCATATAAAAGCAAATGTATAACAGGAAGCAAACATTCATGAGCATATCAACATCAACACACAGGGAACAACACAAACCATGAATTTGAATCAAATCTTTCTTCTATTAATTCAAATGTCTGTACATGGGTGTTCTTCATACAGTTCTCTACCTGCTCTTTCTCTCTTCCTACTTCTGAATTATTTTACAATGTACAATCGAGGGTGTCTATATCTTTTTTCCTTCGAGCTCCTAAACTGTCTAATCTATGAATTTAAGTCTATCTACCTATATTAACTATATTAAATGTCGTCTATCTACTAAAGGACAAGAGCTATCTGCTCAAGGTCCATTACAATATATAAAGGCGCTCCTTCATAAATGGCTTCATTAAAGACTTGCGCAACAATCCCAAAGTGTTTTCAAAATTTGGTGTTGGCTTGTCCAGCTGTTTTCCACTTTCGCGCTAGCTCGCTTGATGTGTTGGCGATGCTCCTGCATCAAGAAGCCCAAGGAGGACTAACGTTTTTCTCCAGGAGGTTTCATTTACCCTAGAAGGGGCTAATGTCACCCTAGAAAGGGGATGACATCTCCCTATTGCTTGATTAGGGTTTTAATTTTTACATTTAATGTAAAATAGTATGATTTTAGTATTTTGTCCTTGTCAGCATTTTAATGACCTAAAATGTAATTTAGGTCATTGCTACTATATAAATTGAGGATTTTTACCTTCATTTTTTCATCATCTCTCACTCACACATTAGTGAGGTCTGAAATTTGTGCCATTTTTGGGGTTATTGGCTGAAATTTTGAGGCACACTTGTTGAAGGAAGACTTTTTCTTGGCATTTTGGCATTTCTCTTGGTGGAAGGTATTACAACTAGGGTTTTTCTATGTCATTTCTTGGTTAAATGTAAATGAATTTCTGCAAAAATTCTTGATTGAATGGTTGTAGTGTTGATTTATTTCATTTATTATTATAACTTGTTGAATGAAACCCTAGGTGACAAGCACACATTGAAGGTCCTTTTCTTATGTCCCTACCAAGGTTTCAAGCCATTTTATTTTCTGAAGTAAGATAGAGTCTTGCCTTAGCAACACTCTATTCTTTCTTTCTAGCCTAGCCATTTACTTTTATTGAGCTAAGAAGGAGAGATATGCATCAAGGCCTAGGGTAGCCTACACCAGTTGAGTCGTCTTTCCCTAGGGTTTTACTAGTGAAGCATTTCTCTAGCAAAACATCACTTTCAAACTCTCTTGTCTTGGATCAATCATCTTTTGAGCTAGTCATTTTTTCCATTGAGCTAAAGAAGGAGGAGAGAGCACTGAGGCCTAGGTTTTTCTACATGAAAGTGAGCCTCTCTCCCCTAGGGTTTCATCTTTGAGGCCTTTCCATAGCAACACCTCAAAGTTTAACTCTCTTGTCTTTAGTTTAATCATCTTCACTTATTCCTTTAGCCCTTGCGTCCTCTTTTTGACTCCATATACCCTAGGAGTGAACTGATCTAAGGCCTTGTGTGTTGAGTAACTTGATCCTACAAACTTCCAATACTTTGAACAAACCCTAACCATTACTAACCCTATCCTAGAAAAATTCTACTAACCCTATTGTTGTTGTCATCTTCTTGTGCTATAAACATCTATATGCAACATTTATTTCATCTTTAAAGCAATTGAATGGTTGGCTAAGGTGTTGTTTCTAAAGTGTTGATATTGTTACATTGATTTCCATTAGAATTTATTGTGAAGTGAGCTTGCATATGTACAGTTTTTTTTGTTTCTTTGTCTCAGGAAGGTACACTTCTTGGTTACTACTTCCGATTAATTTTATTGGCTATAAGCCAGACTTTCTGATACAGTGGTGACTTGTGAGGGGGATTATTATCACTTAGCCTTTCTAATCCTTTTTCCCTTCTCAAAACCCCAGGGCACCGGGGACATCTCCCCTCAGACTTACCTCCCTAAATAGAAATAACCTTCCCATCGAGGTTACAGTGGGTGGCATTGGTTCAGTTATGCTAGTTTGACCTCCTTTCATGAATCCATTATTCTAACTACAAATTGTACGATAACATTTTGGCACTGTTGTCGGGGAACACTATGTCAATTATCCTCAAGATGACACTTTTCGGTAACCCTTTCCTTTAGAGTCTTTACCTTACAAGCTTACCTGTGTTTTCCCTTTTCCTTTGATAATTTCAAGCAAATTATATGGCGACTCCACTAAAACTTTCCGAGGCTCCACCTTACACTCAACTCTGTGATATTTCCAAGTTATGGGATCATGTCATCCTAGGAACAATTGTATCCAACTATTGATCTCAAAAGCCTTCAAGGATGCGCAAACCCATTTTGATAAAAAATGGTCAAACAACCTTCTAAGATTTTGGGGCCTCCCAACTCCTCACATCATAATTTTTTCAGTGTATATAAGTGAGGTAGATTTGGGAGGGGAGGATGTTTTAATAAAATTATTCATACTCTCTCTTCCATCCTTCTTGAAATGTTGGTTTAAGGGTTTTTGCAAAGATAGGGGTATATCTTATTTCATACACCTCATCAGTAGGTTTATTGACTTTACCAAACCATGTTTCCAAACGTATGAATATGCCCTTCAGAATCTCACAATAGCCTTGGAAGACCGAGGATTCACTACTGAGATTGTAGAAGATCTCAGGAATGCATATCATGTTCAACATCAAGAACCCTCTGATGTGAAAGAAGCGATTCATGAAGAACATTGTCAACCCCTTGAAGAGGAGCAATATTTCTCCCATGATTCAATAGAATGCAACAAAGATATAACTAGAGAAGTGAATTATGAGGATGAAGCACCAGTAAACGCTCCTCAGTATGATGAAGCTCTCCAAGATCCTATCCCTCCTACACAAGATGAAGAGAATGAGGTAAGTCATTTTCCTTTCTGGTTTTTTGATGATACCTTGTTCTATGATTCAGAGAGTGAAGAAGAAATGGAACCCTTGGAAAAGATAGATCTTCTAGAGGAATATCTTCCACTTGATGAAGTTATCCAAATACTTGAAGCTCCTCCATAGGAAGGATTAAGCAAGGTGAGTGGTTTTCCCTTCCAATTGTTTAATGATTCTTTATATTATGATGTCAAGAGTAAATAAGTGTCGGATGTTTTAACCCCTTCATGTTATGATGAAGATAATGACTTTTTTGATAATATTGATGAATTCATACATGTCGAGAAGTGTCCCATTTATGAAATTGAGGGTCATTCCCAAAACTTGCCTTTACATTTATCACGTGAAGATAATAATAACTTTGACATTTGGAAACAACAACTTGACTTTATTCATACACCCAAGGATGACTTGATGTTATGCTCTCCTAATAATTTTCTATCATACTTTGAGGACTTTGATGATTATCCATCTGAGCACTTAGATCTATTCTATAAATAATGTTATCAACCATCACTCTATTCATATCTTGATAAAAGTGAGGAGGTTACTTCCGTGAAGCAGGATGCTTGTGATAAGGTTTTCCACCTCCCTTTGATTACTTTACTGCACTGTGTCACTGAAGGTATGATTTGGAAACATGTCCCTTATCCCAAGTATCCTGTAAGACAAAACCTCATTCTGGATTTTAGGGGAAAGTCGAGTACCTCAAGAAGAAGCTTATTGTCATAGTTTTCCAGTTTCCCTTTAAGGAATTATCAGTCATCCTTTCATTCCTTGCTAATCCCTTCTCAGGCCTCGAGTCATGAAGACGTCCAAGGTAGCCAGCATTCAAACTCCTCTGGTCGGTCTTTTGAACCTTTCACCTTTCACAATCCTTTTCTGAGATGGATTGAGCACTCTCCTGAGAGTATGTCTTGGTATCACTTTTTCCCTCCCACCCACCTCCATGAGCTAGACCTTACAGTTTCCATTGATATGATACATTTTCTAATTCATTTTATTGTTGTGCTTAACTTATCACTATTTTGTATTATTATGAAGCTCAAAGGTAGGTATTATGGGGCATTGTTGGATGGGTTTCATTGATCATTCAACCACATCTAAAATCCATCCAACAGGCAAGTACAGGTATGTAGGCATTTTCATTCATTGTATTATACTATCTTCATTTCATATTAGAGTAGTTTTCTCTCTCACTTTTACATATGATTGCTTTATTTCAATCTTATATATATATATATGATGGGGTGGTATCACCACCCCAAATGGTTACTAATTTTTTCTATTGAGATCAAGAAGGTTACAGGTTATGCCAGATATGTTGATGTTCTCATGCGCTCTATGGTCAGAACATGACACTGAGTTAGAGCCAAAGTTATCCCCTACTTTCAGGGATAACTAGGAGATTATGTCTCAAGGCCCACAGGTTCTAGACATGGAGTACCAAGATCCTGATCAACTTGATCATGGCCTTGGAGGGCCCATCTTTTCTCCCTTTCAGTGCCTCCACTTTGTCAGCAACAACAACAACATCCATCACCTTGGGTGTGGTCCTGCATCAAATATGGTTCTTGCTCCATGAGGTAATGAGCCTGGGTATCATGGTATGTGTCACTCTGATCCTCAAAGCCTTTGAATATGTGCATTTGATTCCTTTGTTTCTAAAATGTGCTTGGATATTATGCTTGTCCACTTGACCATGTTTGGGGTGAATGACAGGATGCCCTAGCAATCTTGTGTCAATAGGTATTGAGTTTCCACTAGGGGGATTTCTGAAAAGCCATCATCTGTTCCCGTCATACATACCACTTTCCATATTATTTCCCTCTCACCCATCCTGTTACATTGGTCTGGGCATAGGGTTAGCCATTCATTTATGGGTTGTACCTTACCTTGTGGGAAGAATGGACTAAAGGCATAAGGAGTAAAAGCAGTTGAAAAAAAAATCCTAAGAATAAAACCTCGAGATGATTCACCTAGGGATCCCTGAGAAAGAAATAAAAGGTTTCTCAGTGATAAATAAAGGGACCCGTAAAAATAAATCAAGACCTAGTTGAGGGATGGGGGGTCTCATCATGAGCCAACACATTAGGTCCATGGGTGCTTAATGGTATGACACTCCTAGCAGCTGGTTACCATGCCACTGTAGTGGCTCTTTGTTGCATGGAAAAGAGAAAGGGGGTCTCATCACGAGCCAACCTTCTCATTTCTGTAAAAGTACTTGTGGGTAACATTGCCACCTCTGGTCACTAAGCCAGGGCAGTGTCCCTTGACTGGAATCTTGAAAGAAAAATCAATAAAAAGATAAAAAACAATAAGACAAGACATGGTTATAGGATAGGGGGTCTCAACATGATCCAACCTATTAGGTCCATGAGCATCTAGTTGTATGACACTACCAACATCTGGTCACCATTCCAGGGTAGTGGCTCTTGGTGGAATATCCAAGAGAAAGGGGGTCTCATCACAAGCCAGCCTTCTCATTTCCATGAAATGATTGTGGCTAACATTGCCACCACTGGTCGCCAAGCCAGGGAAATGTCCTTTGACTAGTATCTTGGAAGAAAAATAATGAAGATAAGAGGTGTGAATGGGCTTGGAAACATTGCATCCATGGCAGGTGCAACTCACCCTCCATAGAGGCACCCACCAGTAAGCCATCCCTGCTATCAATGCACCTTTTTCCCAAGCATACCCATCCACCTCACCCACTTACATGACTTGGATTTAATCCTTTCCAGAAGCATCCCTCTTCCTGTCACCTCCTCCAAACTTGCATTGCAGACTTGTATAATGTCCTTAAGCACTAGATTGGGGTAAAGGGGTTTTATGCACATGTTTAATAATATTGATGATGAGATGTGATTGTCATAACTATGATCTCTATGAATTATGAGCCCCTGGAGGGTGTAGTTGTTGATGTGCAGGATCATGCCTGATGAACAGGTACCGTGTTGGATAGGTACATGTGGGTAGATGATCAACCTGGACCTCCATGAGGCTGAAGATCCCACCATATGGATGCTAAGACCCCAGCAGGGGGCAGAGCCAGCGAAGAACATTTGTACCAAGGAAGAGCATAAGAATCCACCAGAGGCAACTGAGCGGACCTATACCTAGGGGGGTTGAACCCTCTCCACAGGAACGTTGGCCTTGGAAGGCCCAGGATGTCTCCCAAGAAGCCCATGACATCACCCAATAGTATAGAAATTTTGCGAGACAAATATGGCAGTTTTGGCACGTGTGGCAACTTGGCGAAACCCAAGGAGGGATAACATTTTTCTCGAGGAGGTTGCATTTTCCCTAGAAGGGGCCAACGTCACCCTAGAAAGGGGGTGACGTCTCTCTATTTCTTGATTAGGGTTTTAATTTTGACATTTAATGTAAAACAATATCATTTTAGTATTTTGGCCTTGTCAGCCTTTTAATG
>JZKD02S0027062.1:0-16558 GCA_000966675.3 Picea glauca | reverse complement strand
TTTATCATAAGACAAAATAGTGATAAGTTAAGAACAACAATAACATGATATATATATATATATTGGGGTGGTATCACCACCCCAAATGGTTATTGATGTTTTCTATGAGATCAAGCAGGTTACAGGTTATTCCATATATGTTGAGGTTCTCATGTGCTCTACGGTGAGCACATGTCCCCGAGTTGGAGCCAGATGTTATCCCTCACTTTCATGGATAACTAGGAGATTATGTCTTGAGGCCCACAGGTCCTAGACATGAAGTACCCAGAGCCAGATAGACTTGAGCATGGCCCTGGAGGGCCCATATTGTCTCCCTTTCAGTGCCTCCACTTTGTCAGCAGCAGTAGCAACATCCATCACCTACATCTTGGTCCTACAACAGAGATGGTTCTTTCTCCATGAGGTAATGAGTCTGGGTATCATGGTATGTGTCACTTTGATCCTCAAAGCCTTTGAATATGTGCATTTGATTCCTTTGTTTATAAAAGGTGCTTGGATATTATTCTTGTTCACTTGACCATGTATAGGGGGAATGACTAGATTCCCTAGAAAGCTTGTGTCCATAGGTTTTGAGTTGCCACTGGGGGGATTTCTAAAAATCCATCATCCGTTCATGTCATAAAAAAAACTTTCCATATTATTTTCTTCTCACCCATCCCATTACATTGGTCTGGGCATAGGTTTAGCCATTCATTTATGGGTTGTAAATTACCTTGTGGGAAGAATGGGGATAATGCCTTGGGAGTAAAATCAGCTGAAAATAAAAGTCTAAGAATAAAACCTCAAGATGCTTCACCCAGGGATCCCCGAGAAATGAATAAAAGGATTCTTAGTAAGAAACAAAGGGACCCATAAAAAATAAATCAAGACCTAGTTGAGGGATGGGGGGTCTCATCATGAGCTATCCCATTAGGTCCATGGGTGCTTAATGGTATGACACTCCCAACAGTTGGTTACCATGATAGGGTAGTGGCTCTTGGTTGCATGGATAAGAGAAAGGGGGTCTCATCACGAGCCAACCTTCTCATTTTCATAAAAGTACTTGTGGTTAACATTGCCACCTTTGGTCACTAAGCCAAGTTAGTGTCCCTTGAATAGCATCTTGAAAGAAAAAAAAATAAAAAGATAAAAAAAAATAAGGCAAGACCTGGTTAGAGGATAGGTGGTCTCATCACGAGCCAACCTATTAGGTCCATGAGAATCTAGTTGTATTAAAATACCATCATCTAGTCACCACGCCAGGGTAGTGGCTCTTGGTGGCATAGCCAAGAGAAAGGGGGTCTCATCATGAGCTAGCCTTCTCGTTTCCATGAAATGCTTGTGGCTAACATTGCCACCACTAGTCACCAAGCTAGGGAAATGTATTTTGACTAGTATATTGGAAGAAAAATAATGAAGATAAGAGGCATGAATGGGCTTGGAAACATTGCATCCATAACAGGTGCAAAACACTCTCCATAGAGGCCCCCATCAGTAAGTCATCCCTGCTATCACTGCACCTTTTTCCTAGGAATCCCCATCCACCTCACCCACTTACATGACCTGGATTTAATCCTTTTCATAAACATCCCTCTTCCAGTAGACACTAGCCCAATAAGACTTCCTATCACCTCCTCCAAACTTGCATTGTAGACTTGTATAATGTCCTTGAGCACTATACTGGGGTAAAGGGGTTTTATGCAAATGTTTAATAATATTGATGATGAGATGTGATTGACATTGCTATGATCCCTATGACTTATGATCCCCTGGAGGGCATATTTGTTGATGTGCGGGATCATGCCCGACGGACAAGTACCATGTTGGATAGGTACACATGGGGAGATGATCAGTTCGTACCTCCATGGGGCTGAAGATCCCACCAAATGGATGCTGAGACCCAAGCAAGGGGAAGATATAGGGAAGATCCTTTGTACTAGGGAAGAGTAGAATAATCCACCAAAGGAAACTGGGCAGACCTATACCTAGGGGGGTTGAGCCCTCTCCATAAGAACGTTGGCCTTCTCCATAAGAACGTTGGCCTTCGAAGGCCCAGGATGTCTCCCAGGAATCTCATGACATCACCCAACAATATGGACATTTTGGGAGACAGATATGGGATTTTTGGCATGTGTGGCATCTTGGAGAAGCCCAAGGAGGGATAACGTTTTTCTCTGGGAGGTTGCATTTTCCCTAGAAGGGGCTAACGTCACCCTAGAAAGGCAATGATGTCTCTCTATTGCTTGATTAGGGTTTTAATTTTGACATTTAATGTAAAAGAATATGATTTTAGTATTTTGGCCTTGTCAACTTTTTAATGACCTAAAATGTAATTTAGGTCATTGCTACTGTAAAAATTGAGGGTTTTTACCTTCATTTTTTCATCATCTCTCACTCACTTATTAGTGAGGTTTGAAATTTAAGCCATTTTGGGGGTTATTGGCTGAAATTTTGAGCTGCACTTGTTGAAGGGATAATGTTTCTTGGCATTTTGGCATTTCTCTTGGTGGAAGGTATTACAACTAGGGTTTTTCTATGTGATTTCTTGGTTAAATGTAAGTGAATTTATGCAAAATTCTTGATTGAATGGTTGTAGTGTTGTTTTGTTGCATTTATTATTATAATTTGTTGAATCAAACCCTAGGTGACAAGCACACATTGAAGGTCATTGTCTCATGTCCCTACCAAGGTTTCAAGCCATTTTATTTGTTGAAGTAAGATAAAGCCTTGCCTTATCAACACTCTATTCTTTCTTTCTAGCCTAACTGTTTACTTTTGTTGAGCTAAGAAGGAGAGAGACACATCAAGGCCTAGGGTAGCCTACACCTGGTGAGCCATCCTTCCCTAGGATTTGACTAGTGAAGCCTTGCTCTAGAAACAGGTCACTTTCAAACACTCTTGTCTTGGATCAATCATCTTTTGAGCTAGCCATTTTTTCCATTGAGTTAAATAAGGAGGAGAGAGCACTATGGCCTAGGTTTTTACATGAAAGTGAGTCTCTCTCCCCTAGGGTTTCATATTTGAGGCCTTTCCATAGAAACACCTCAAATTTTAACTCTCTTGTCTTTAGTTTCATCATCTTCACTTATTCCTTCAGCCCGTGCATCCTCTTTTTGACTCCATATACCCTAGGAGCGCATTGATCCAAGGCCTTGTGTGTTGAGTAACTTGATCCTACAAACTTCCAGTAATTTGAACAAACCCTAACCATTACTAACCCTAGCCTAGACTAATTCTACTAACCCTAGTGTTTTCGTCATCTTCTTGTGCTATAAACATATATATATATATATATATATATATATATATATATGCAACATTTATTTCATCTTTAAATAAATTGAATGGTTGGCTAAGGCGTTGTTTCTAAAGTGTTGATATTGTTACATTGATTGCCATTAGCATTTATTGTGAAGTGATATTGTAATCATTGCTATTGTACAATTTTGATTTGCTTCATCAATAATATTGTTTATAAATTTCTTATTATCAGAAATTCATTGATTATATGAAGTACTAACCAACAAGTAAGCTTGAATATGTATATTTTTCTTTGTTTCTTTGTCTCGGGCAGGTACACTTCTTGGTTACTACTTCTGATTATCTTTATTGGATATAAGCCAAACTTTCTGATCAGGTGGTGACTTGTGAGGGGGATTATTATCACTTAGCCTTTCTAAGTGTTTTTCCCTTCTCAAAACCCCAGGTCACCAAGGACATCTCCCCCGGGACTTACCTCCCTAAATATAAAGAACCTTCCCATCGAGGTGACAATGGGTGGGATTGGTTCAGTTACACTAATTTGACCTCCTTTCATCAATCCATTATCCTAACTACAAATTGTGTGATAACAAGCATCATACATAAATCAACTGTAAATAAGCATATATGTGGGTAAGTGGATTTTTTCCACATGGGGGAACAAATAAAAAAAATGCCCATGTCCTAAAAGATGTATCATCCTTCCTCTCAAATAACACTGGACCTTCCAAGAGCACTCAGTAGTGGGGTCTAAAGCCACTGGAAGAGTGTTGGAGTTACTTCACACACACCTAGGATTTCTTTTTCCTAAGGTGTTTCCTTGTTTATTAGTCATAATTAGTCATTATCTAGTCTCCTATAATTTAGGGGAGACTATTCTCTTGCAGTTGACACTTTAGTTTCACTAGTTGAGTTGAGTTTAGATGATGCATTGGTTTTGTCACCATGAAACATTGGGATCATCACCATGATAATTCGACCTTGCCTTGGTATCATCACTAGAGTGGCACATTAGCCTTGATTCCCTAAGTTAACGCCTCACTACTCTTTGTTCAGTCAGTTAACTGAAGACTAGTTGACTAGTTAACTCAACTAGGTGGCAGTTCACTCCCGTAACTGCCTGAGAAACTAGACTAGGTGGTAGTTCACTCCCGTAAATATTGGTGTGTGTCTAGATCACTCTAGACCACCACTATGGTGCATTGGTTATCCTCCAGTTGAACTCATTGAGTTATACAGAGTATATCATGTGTAAATTATTCATTATTCATAATGGTTAATGAGAATTATTTCATTCTTTCTCTCCTTCTTCTTCTTCCTTATATTCCTTCTGCAAATGTGTGTATCATTGTTTAGCTAGATATATTTTGTGCAAGTTCAAAAAATTTACATGGTATCAAATCCGATGGACTGCTAAGAAAAACCTACACCAAAATGTTTTGCAGGTACAAAAGATTGAAGACAGCGGAAACATGGAATTCCAAAAAGAATTCATTCTTACACCTTACAACTATTTTGCATGGAAGGAGAAAATATCCATACATCTCCAATCCAAAGGGTTGTATAGGTTAACCATGAATAAATATACATAGCCGACATCATCCATAGAAAAATCCAAGTACTTAAATCACATGGATGAGGCACTCAGAACAATTTGCAGTCTTATTTCTCCAGGTCTCTTTTTTCACATATCTTCCTGTAAGACTCCCAATGAAGACTGGAAAACCTTGGAAGGGATATTTTGAAAACATGATGAGATGAGGGGACACATTCTGGAGGTGGAGCAACTCACATTGGATCCAAAAATCTTCGACAATATCCAAGATTTCTTTACAAAATTCAAGGATTTATTGTCGCAACTCAAAGCTTGTGGGGTTGATAAATCAGTGGAGGAGAAACAAATGGTTCTCACCATTCTCTCCAAGATTGGTCCTAAATTCTCTATATTCGTATCCACATTCCATACTTTCAGACTCGCCTTTGGAGCCACCTAGAAGATGCCTTCTCTTGAGGACTTTATCGAATCCCTGACACAAGAGAAAACCAAGCTCATCAACATGGGCACAATCAAAGGCCCAAGGGAACATACACTCATTTTTCATGATGGTAGCCAAAAATATCATAAATAGAAATATCATGCACATCCGAAGAAGGAAGGGTACACAAAACCCTTTACTGATGCCTCTGGATCCAAAGGGGAAAAGGGAAGAAAAGGGGATAAATGCATGTACTGTCACAAAGGATTCCATTCAGAATCTGCATGCATGAAAAAAAAAAGATCTGATGTCTCAAATACTTCAGCAAAAAAACCTTGTATATCACATCCCCGAGGGTGCAAAGAAGAAGAAGCCAGAAGATCCAAATTCCAAGAAAGGAAATTCTAGCCATGCCTTGATTTCCATCAAATCCTCTCTCAATGCTTGGTTCATAGATTCATGAGCATCACATCACATGGCTTCCTCAGAAGAATTCTATTCTTCATTGGATGCATGCAAAGGTCATCCTATTATGATGGGGGGAAACTCTTCTGTCAAAGTCACCGGCAAAGGAAGGATTGAATTCACCAGCGGAAGCTTCGAGAATGTGTTGCATGTTCCGAAGATTTTTMTCAACCTTGTCTCTGTGTATCATATGACGAATTCCTGCACTGGAAAGAAAGTCATATTCACACCAAATTCCATGGACATCTACAACATGCAAACCAACTCCAGGGTTGTTACCGGTGAGGTAAATCATCAGTCTAGATTATRTACTTTTTCTGAATTCATTGAACCTGATTCTTCTTTACTGCTTACTCATGTTGATGAAAGTAGTAGGATATGGCACGAAAGGTTTGGACATTTGAATTTCAAATACATGAAACAAATTAGAAAGCACAAATTAGTTGATGGTATACCATACATCCATTTCTCCAAGGGAGTATGTGAGGGATGTGTTCTCGGAAAACACCCTCAACAGAAATTCGACAAAGGAAAGTCTTAGCGAGCTTCTACACCTTTAGATCTGATCCATAGTGACCTCATGGGTCCTTTTCCGCATCGATCGATTAGCAAACCGAGGTTTGTTCTCATTTTTGTTGATGATTTCTCACGTTTTATATGGATCTACTTTCTCAGGATAAAATATGAAGTCTTTCAACACCTCAAAGATTTCAAAGACCTGGTTGAGACAAAGTCTAGAAAGAAGATAAAATTCCTCTGAACTGATAATGGAGGAGAGTATGTAAATCATGAGATGCATAATACTTTCCATGAGGCAGGGATTCAGTTGCAGCATATAATTCCCTACACTCTACAACAAAACAGAGTTGTTGAGCAGAAAAACAGATCTCTAAAGGAGATGGCATATTGCATGTTGCATGCAAAGTCACTACCATAGAGACTATGGGCTGAAGCACTTAATTGTGCAACATACATCAAAAACAGATCTCCCCATAGATCTGTCAAGTATAAGACCCCCTATGAGTCTTGGAGAGGCCTCAAACCATAAGTGACCCACTTTTGCATTTTTGGTTCACGTGCATGGGACTGGATTCCCTCTAAAAAGAGGAAGGCACTTGATCCACAAAGAACTGAGTGCATTTTTGCTGGATACCCCGACAGTGTTAAGGGATATCGTCTTATTGATCTTTTCTCATACCGGCTTATCATTGAGAGTAGTGTCCAATTCAAGGAAAGTGTCTCACATGTAACTCAGCAGCCACATGCAGACACCTTCAGCCTTCCACCTATTCGAGATGATGAGCATGCACATGCTGACTCTTCTTCAGATGATAGTTCTTATTCAAAGGACTCAGATGATTTAGATTCAGAGTCAGTACAATTTTATAACCCTAATTTGCACCAGACATGCTTACCTGGCATCAGACCATCTCATATTCCTTATTTGCCAAAACACTATTGAACAAATCTTCTTAAAAACACCTTTTATAAAGGCCCACGTGCCTTGCTCCATTATTGCATGCGTGTACATGCTAGCTGACCCAAGACAGACCACGTGTACCTACAAAAGCATGAAAAATGAAAGTTGATGATGGAACACACATCTTTGGGTAAGTTAACTAAACCTTTCCACCATGCATGGCTAGTCATTCGACCAAATACCTAGCTCCTTCTAACCTATAAAATAAGGGGTAGGGGTCCCATTTGAAAGGAGAAAAAACATAGTAAAGAGACTATACCCAATTGAGCATTCCCCTTGTCCCAACCTTTAGCCATCCTTGTGCAAAGAGAAGTATAGAGAAAAGTAGTTGGAATACAGTGGAAGAAGATCCAAGGACTAGGATCGAGGAGCAGTAGCCGACTTGATCATTGTAAGGTATCATTGTGAATTTAATAAAAGAATTGTTTTTCCCTTCCCACCATATGAGATTGTCATTATTTGAATATTGATTGTATGATTGATTAAATTTCTAACCCATTATTTCATATATCAAATGCATGTGGAGTTCTTTTCTTCTCTTTTTTGAATGCAGGTCATCATTGGGAGGAGAGATGCAGTCAAAGAATGACCAAGCACAAAAATGGATCGACATCGAACATGAAAAATAAGGTACGTCAACTTAGTCTCTTGAGCCTTGTATTTGCACATGAGTAATGGGGTTTAGGCATGGGATGATGGTAAGAACTAAGAATCTTTAGTTAATTTCTACATGCATGATAAAAACCCTTAGTGCTAGTCCGTAGGAGGGATTTCCCACCCACAACAGAATTGGTGACCATACTGGGGATCTCTAGGGTTTCTGGGAATATGTTTTCTTGGGTATTTTTAAGAATTGGTTTCATTCCTTATTTTTAAAGTTTCTGCAAAAGTCTGAGCTAATAGAGATTCTAGTATTCCATACCAGTTATCTCTATTTGCTTGACCTCATTTTTCTTTTCATACCCACAGAGGTACATGTGGCTTGGATAAGGTCTGCATGTGTGTACCCGAGCCCTACCTTCCCACAACCTGCGTGTACAAGCTAGCTGAGGAAGTGTCAGTTGTGTGTATGATTCCAGGAAATTTATTCTAGAGAGGCAGTCATCCTCTCCCCTATCAGAAATAATCCTTCTCAGGGGTTTTTTGGAACTCAATCTAAGTATTTGTTGTTTGCAGTCTATAGCTTAGGTTTCACCTCAGATTGGTTCGTTCTATGAATTTTTCCTTGAATTGTTTTCTTTTTTCTGTCAAAGTAAGTGTCTAAGTCTTCAAGAGATTCTGGTTCTCGGTACCAGTAGTCTCTTCCTGGGATTGATTTCTTTTCCTTTCCTTTTTTTAGAGTTTCAGAAGTACACATGGATTGTATAAGGTTTGCACACGTATACACGCATCCTAACTTTACACAACTCACGTGCACACACTTGTTGTTGAACTGTAACCAGCGTGCATGTGGAGAAAATTTTTGTTTAAGGTGAGGCAGTCATCTTTTTCTTTGTCAAGAGTTATACCTCTCAGGTTTTTGGGTCTCTATCATAGCGGTCAGTAACTTAGGTTTGATCACAACAATAGATTTATTTTTCATTAAGAAGTTTTCCTCAAAAAATTATTTTTATAGGGTTTTTAGACAAGTGTGAGAGTCCAGTTTTAATTTGCTTGTGTGTTATTTTTAAAGTGACTCTTTGTGATTTGCACTTAGGCCAGAAGTTTTCTTGGTCTTTACTTGTTGATATTTTTCCTTTTTTCTTTGTGAGCATTCAAATAAAAAAAAAACTTGTATTTCTTTGTTTGGTTAAATAGTGTTGGTTTGCATTAGTAACCAGGAAAAGTCTTTGCTTTCATAAGTTCTTGATGGTTTACTTAGATGATAAGTATCTCGTAGTCGAGTGAAATCCTTCTTTGAGTTTGTTGTTCAAAGATCTTAGAAAATTTTAGTTTGAAAAGTTGATTAAGATTTGAGTCAAGAAAAATTTATTTTGTTTCCAACTTTCTGTTTATTTTTCTTTCGTCTTTCAAACATCGCTAGTTTCACTTTCATAACTTTTGAATTAAGACAAGCCATAAAAATTAACGATAAATATAAAATTAATTAGACTTTTTATGTTTGTAGGGTCATCCAACTAGTTTAGGGTTAGGGCCTTGAATTAGGTTGGAGAGGAAACTCTTCAAGACCATTAAATCAAACATTGGAGTCTGAGCTAGGGAGTGTTAAAAGTCTAGTATTGTGAAAGTTATATAGGACCCCCCTCTAACACAGGGGCTAAAAATGAGGTCGCATGTGGAAAGGTAGCGGAGAGAACCCCTCCAAACCTTGACCAATCGTAGTGGAGAACACATATAGAGGGCTTGTCTTGGGATTCCATCGATTGCATTTGCCACGGAGCTTCATGGGTTTTGAATCCATTCGAGTTCCTTAGTTGTCTTATGGACCACTTTCTTTCGATACTCTTGACAGGTTTCGAGCTTTATACCCTGCTCATTGTGGTCTACCTGACTATTGACTGTACCCTCCTGGTGATTGTTCGTGCGCTCGCAACCTAGTTGCCTATCTTTTTTAGGGACATACACAGGTGATTGCGGGGGTATATCATGGTACCTAGGACAGACATTGGGCCACTCTTTGTAGAGTATACCTGGAGGGTGCTTCTGTGTTTGAGTTGCACCTACACCGGTAAGTTTCTCTAGTGTTGGTTGTTGTAACTGTTCTTCCAACTATTTTAGTGTTTGCTTGTTTTATCTTATAGGGACTTTCCTAGTGTGTGTTGTTTTTGAACGAATAGAAATCCCTTGTGTGTCTTTGACCTTCTCACACAGTGGAGGATCATGAGCTTCGTCGCTCACGAAGGCTTCTTGTCCTGCCACTGGTTACACTAGAGCCACCCATGCCACCGCTAAGGTGAAAGCTATACCAACAAGGGTCTTTAGAAGCGACCGGGTCACTGGAAATCACACCTGACCAACCTTAGTTAAAGGACCTTTCGACACCTTTAAAGTGTACGGTAATGGAGGCAAATCCTGTCTCTTATTTTGGGAATCCTAATATTCCCGCCATGGTTGTCGTCACAGGGGGTGTTCCACATCCTACCCCACCGTCGCCAGTCCGAGCCACCACGGTCTCAACTGCCTCTACCTCGAGCGGTCTCAACTGCCTCTACCTTGAGCAATGGTCTAATATTGTATTTGGTGACGGCCACTGCTCCTTTCACACATAGTGTGATAAGTCCTCTGTTCTCATACAGGATCCCTAGCTCAGGTACAAGTCTTGTACTATCCTACTCTACTTTGCAAACTTTAGTTCTGGGGGCACGGAGCTCTAACGCTCCTCTATAAGGACCCATGGGGGGCACTTCAGCTCCTTTTAACACTTTCACTTACGGGGGAGGTCATATACCTCCTTCATCCTCTTCACTCGGTGGTACCCACCAATAATCCACTAGGCCAAACACACACCATAGTTCAATTGGAGTAGGGAGTCAAGGACCACCTTCTCATAATATGTCGGTAGGGTCGACAATGTTTTCTTTGTTCAGTGCATTTGGTAACAACACTTTCTTGTTAGCTGCTTTCCCGACCAGGGGAAACCCCGGTTATGGCCAACCTAATCCTATGCAGGGTACTACTCCTACACAAGGGGCAAACCCAAGAACTTCTTCCGCATCAGGACCTTGGAATTCTTGGCAAGGATCAGTTCCCTCATCAGGAATGTCGATCTGGGGAAATTCTTTTCATAACCAATGGAACCCCAGACAAGGTGTTATTCCTATGCCCATGGGATCATCTTGGGGAAACCCTTCCCAAAGTCCTCCGAACGTAATGCATGCCCAACCATCTACGTCCTATTTTTGGAATCAGCCAATGATGTCTCCTCACACTCAAAATATGCACGCTGGTCATGGCCATGGTTTTTACTAGAACCTTGTCCAACAACCCAATTGTTCATGGCAACCTAGTGCCAATCAAATACCAGGCCCATTTTTCCATGGTTATCATCAACAACAACCAAAATTACCTTTCTTGGCAACTTTACATTTTCCAGACTTGACAAGATTGTTGAATGACCCCATCTGTCACGATCCACGTTGGCCTCCTATATTGAAAAAATTTCCTTCGGACAAACCAAAGTTTGAGGCCAAGCCTAACAAAGATCCAGGGGATCATGTGACCACCTTCCATCTTTGGTTCTCATCTAATTTGTTGAAATATGACTTCATACAATTGCAATTGTTTCAACGCACTCTCATCGCGAGTGTCACAAAATGGTACATCAAGATCGACCGCTCGAGATATTCTTCCTTCGGCGAATTGGAAATGGAATTCCTAAACCATTTCCAATTACCTGTGAGATATGACATTGGCATAGAATTGCTGACCAATTTTGAACAGACAAATGCAAACCATATCTCTGACCACATCCGAGAGTGGAGACGTTGAAAGAGTTTAATTAAGGTACCAGTCCCACCATCATTCCTGCTTGAGTGGTTCCTTAAGTCTTTGGTCCCATAGCTATCCAAAGACGTCGCAACATCAGGATTGTTTTCTGAAGAAGATTCCATCATGAGAGCTCAACGGCTTGAGCTAATTTATTCTTAGTCTGGTTTATAGTATGAGGTTTTTCCTGATGCACCATGATCCATACTTGATAAAACCAGATAGAGAGTTGGACCACATGTCGATGATATTGTAGGTTCAGCAAAAACCAATCCTATTGAACAACTGACAAAACAAATGCAACAATTGTCTATACAACATACAGTGGCCATCCAAACTACTGTTTCGGTTGCTCCCCCTACCCAAACGTCAGATGTACACACAATGCAATCAACAATTCCAAAGGCCACCCAACATCCTAATGGAAAGAAAAAACAATGAAAGAAGGGTAAGGGGGATAAGAAACCCAATAATAATGCTGGCAGGAGCAACATTGAGAAACGGAAGGTGAGGTATCCATGTAACTTGTGCGTGGAATATCACCCAACCCACCAGTGTCCTCAGCTTGCAAAGGCCCAAATTTTTTTGACACAACAACAACCTGTTGTGTTAACGAATCCATTCTAACATGGGAAAAATCTAACCCAAGCCTTTACAAGTGTGGAAGGGGGAAGTCGAGGGCCCTCTCTGTTTTCAAACAACCCTTCATCCGCAAATGTGTATATGATGAAAGGTGATGATTTTATATCAACTAGAGCACATGACTATAGTAAGACAAGCACCTATGAGAAAGGAAAAGAAGTCAAAATCCCATATCTTCCTCTCCAGATTGAGAAGACTTTGGGCAAAACAATGAAACACATCCCAAAAGGCACATTCAATAAAGCTTCCCACAACCCAAATGCAAGGGCCGCCCAGAATTATTCTGTGGTGGAGGATTTATCTCAAACCCCTTGTGCGATGTCCACTTTGGAGGTCCTCCAAAGCTACCCTTCCCAGAGGAAAGATTTGTTAGCAGTTTTAGGATCCACCGAGACTTGTAATCCGAGTACAATCATGCTAGATACAACCGACTTAAAACCTCATCTCCCTTACCACGTAGCATTTCAAATAGTAGTGGCTTACCCCATGAAAACTTTTACTTGAAACATTTTCTGCACAGTGGTTTATGAGAGTGCCTCGACATGCGTCATGTCATTGGCGTGTTGGAAGGCCATTAGGTAACCCATTTTGTCTCTGTCACCTACTCTTCTTACCACTTTTGACATTCATTCATTTTGACCACATGGCATCATCCCCTCTTTCCCCATGCAGTTAGGAGAGAAGACCATGTGCATCGAGATAGAAGTAGTCGACGCATCCCTCGACTACAATCTCTTGTTAGGCAGGAGTTGGACATGTGCCATGCAAGCAATGGTTGCTACATTTTTTCAGGTCTTGTTGTTTCCACACGAGGGTCAAATTGTGACCATTGATCAATTGTCCTTCTCCAAACCTGACCCTTCGTTGGGGACATCTGCGGTCTCGATGATTGATAATCCCCAACCAGGCATCGTCAATGTAGGGGTTGGTTTGTGCCCATATTTGATGGGTACCTTCAATTACCCTCCCCCTTAAGGTGATGTCAAGTTCATATCAAACAACATAAGGTTGAGATTTTCCAAGTTTCATCGTTTCGCACGACTTACTTCAATGATATATGGATTCTTCCTTCCCCATCGGCCATGATGGAAGTTACAAGGCACAATGGTATGTCCATGCCCTTTTCCGTGGCAAAGGCAGTGTCCTTTTTAGTCCAGTAAGCTTTAGCCAACACAGATCTGACTCTTGCACAAGATTTAGATCCGATCCTAGAGCCTATTTGGGCTTAAGGTTCCCTCACTGGTACCGATTCGTTAGACTTAGTCTTGACCTCAGACGAAGAAATCATTGAAGCAATGACTAGTATGGACAAACCCTAGGATGATCTCCATCACAGATCATACTTCCTCTTGGAGTTAAGCAGAATCGAAGCAGGGGAATTCACCTTGACTATGATTAGAGATAGGTCTTTTCCTATCAATCCCTTGGCTACACATGAGGTTTATGCCGAGGGTAATATGGAAACTATCACTAAAACTATACCAATTAATATCTCCAGAACCCCTGGCATCGTGGAGAATGTTTTCGTCGGAGCTGACTGTTCCCCCAAAGAGATTCAAATCTACACAGACTTATTTAAAGAATTATGCAATGTTTTTTCTTGGTCTTATGAGGAAATGCCAGGAATTGATCCAAAAATAGTCGAACATGAAATCACAACTTATCTGGATGCCAAGCCAGTTCGACAGAAGCTTCGTCCAGTTAATCCCAGGAAATTAGCAGCCATTAAGGTTGAAGTCGAGAAACTACTCAAAGTCGGTTTTATCTATCCTATCCATTTGACCCAATGGGTGTCAAATCCTATGTCGGTCAACAAGAAACAGGGAACAATTCACATTTGTATGGACTTCCATGATTTGAATAAGGTCTGTCCAAAAGATAATTTTCCCACACCATTCATTGACCAGATAATTGATGAATGTGCAGGTTGCGAGACCTTTTCTTTCATGGATGGTTTTTCGGGATACAATTAGATATAAATCAAGCCTGAAGACCAACACAAAACTACAGTCATTTGTCCATGGGGTACATTTTCCTATCGTAAGATGCCTTTTGGTCTCAAAAATGTTGGAGCTACCTTCTAGCAGGCCATGTCTTTTGTTTTCCATGATCTCAAGCATATAGTTGAGGCCTATTTAGATGATTTAGCATCTCGATCTCGCAAGAGAACAAATCATCCCACACACCTATGACTTATATTTGAGTGATGTCGCTACCTTCAGATTCACTTGAATCCAAACAAATGCATCTTTTTCTTAACATCAAGACATTTGTTAGGCTTCATAGTGTCAACAACAGGGATCATGGTCGATCCTCTGAAGGTTGAGGCAATAGTTCAGTTGCCTCCCCCACGCACAATCCTTCAACTTTAGAGTCTACAGGGCAAGGCAAACTTTTTGAAGTGTTTCATCACCAACTATGCTGAGATCACGAAGGTCTTTATGCGCTTACTAAAGAAAGATTCTCCTTTTCATTGGGACGATGCCACTCAACGCTCCTTTGAAGTGTTGAAACATGCCCTCACAACTGCCCCTCTGCTTCATCCACCCAACTATAACAAAGATTTTGTATTATACTTGTATGCAACAGAGTCAACCATCGGCATGGTCTTGGTTCAAGAAGATGATTTTCTCTCAGAATATGTGATCTATTACCTGATTCGAGGCCTCGTCGGACTAGAACTCAATTATTCTCATATCGAAAAACTTGCATTGGTAGAAGTCCATGCTGTCCAACGATTTCATCATTATGTTATGTTTCGCAAGACCACAGTCATTGCCATTGTGAATCTATTTCAATATGTGTTGACACGACGGGTAATAGCCGGAAAGATCAGTAGATGGATATTCATCCTCCAGGAATTTTACTTAGATTTCGTTTCGGTGAAATCCAAAAAGTCACTGTAATTAAAACTTATTTCGGAACTACCGGTCAATTCAGGTGATGTTGTGCCTGAAGAATCGCCTATTCACAAAGATATGTTTTTGACAGCATCTTTGGACCCCTGGTATGGACATATTCTAGTCTATATCCAGAATTTGAAGTGCCTTGCCTCTACTTCTTGTGATGAACATCACTATATACGTCATCAGGACAAGAATTATCTCATTCTCAAGGACACTCTCTATCGTCGAGGGGTATATTGTGTTCTTCGCCAATGCCTCACTCATGAAGAAGTGGAGCTCGTGCTTAACGATTGTCATACTAGAGCATGTGGCAGTCATTTTTCTGGGTTAGCAACAACTCAAAATATTTTACAAGCCAGTTACTTCTGACTGACACTAATCAAATATTGTATCAAATTGGTCAAGAAGTGCCACACATGTCAGATCTTCTCTCAGAAGATGAGGGCACATCCCGCTCCCATGTTTCCTGTCATCATAGTTGATCCCATCACCAAGTGGGGAATTGATTACACTATGTGCAACCCTCCTTCAACAAGGGGGCACCGTTATATCATTGTAGCCATAGAATACTTTACGAAGTGGGTCAAAGTTATGCCAAGTTTTAAAGATGATGGAGAGACTGCAACTCTCTTTTTGTTCAACCAAATAATCGCAAGGTTCAGCGTCCTGGGAGAGATTGTCATTGACCATGCAAGTCACTTTCAGAACCAAATGATGACCGAATTAACATCAAGTCTTGGATTGTGGCAAGAACATTCGTCACCCTACTACCCCCAAGAAAATGGTCAGGTGGAAGCTGTAAATAAATATCTTAAGACCATCCTATAGCGAACAATCAACTCAGCCAAGCCAAATTGGCATTTGATGTTATACTCGGCATTATGGGCTTACCGAACATCTGTTAATATTGCAACCAGTTTCTCACCTTTTCAACTCGTTTACGGGTTGGAAGTGTTGCTTGTGGAACCTGATTATCTTCCTGATTTAGAGGTCTTTTACTTTCAGCCGTGTTTATACCCCATGAAGTATTTACACCCTAGAAGTATGTACACTTTTCCACGCGGGGGAGTGCAGAGGGGGGGTACGCCCTCTGTGGGGTCAGGGGGGGATATCCCCCTGGCTGGGGGGTCTGGGGGAAATTGGGCCCCCAGCAGGGGTTCAGGGGTGAAGCCCCCGAAGAAAAAATTTCCTTGTAAAAGTATATTATAATTTCATTGTAAATCTGGACCATTCATTATAAGGTCGCAGATGTAATGATAGAGATTATGTTAGGGCTTTTTTCCCTAGAAGGTAGCCCTCTTTTATGAGGGAAATGTATTATGGCTATGTATGTTGGCGAGTATTGTATTCTGAGAGAGGATACTGTTATAGAAAGAAGATGAAGTTACAACAGGTTTTGCTATAGGTTGTATCCCTTCATTTTG
>JZKD02S0027040.1:0-26587 GCA_000966675.3 Picea glauca | reverse complement strand
TATGTGTGTGTTGAATAATATAATTTATATGATATATAATTATGATGATGATTAATGTTTATTGAGACCGAAGTGATTTATTGGACCTTAAGAGGGTAAGAGATTACTTGCAATTTTTCATAATTTGTTTTATGTGCTCGAAAAACAATAAAAGAAGCTTTTCAAGATCATCGTCGTTTTGTTGAGTTAAAAGGTTAGGAAGGTTGGTAGTGTGACAAATATTTTGAAATTGAGATCTAATTAAGGTATAGGCTGGACAATCTAAGAGAAAGTGTTTTTCATCTTCAACCTTCTTAATGTCACAAAGGTGACACACTATTTTATCCCATGGCGTTTTAGGAATTGACTAACGCACAGTTTCACTATGGAGCTCGTGAGAATTTGTTTGTATCTTAGCAATGCTTATTTTTCCTTTACACTTGTCAAAAAAGAGAGATAATTTTGATCTTCTAGATTAGGGTTGATTACATCCTTATAATACCTTAATTTTCTTTTTTCCTCTGACTCTTTAATATTTATCACACCACATTTTCTCCTTAAATTTTGATTTGATGATATTTTTAATAGTATCTTTATTTTGTAAAATGATGTCTTCTGTTATCACATTTAAAAAGCCACATTTCGGCTTCTATCCTAATTCGGAGGACTGATGTGACGTTTTGGTTCATATGATAGGACGTGCACAAATCTGGGCGGCTGAGATCTGTGCACTCCAGATCGACGGTCGTTGGCTGTATTGGGGCCTCAACATGCGCGGTTGTTAAAAAAGGTAGAGGGGGGCGGGGGAAAACCTGTGGTTTTGTGGAGGCGCTACGTGTCAACCAGAGACACACATCGGGCCCAAAAGCAGAGAAGAATCGAACTGCTTTTCACGGCCCCGATATGAGCATGTGCATTTAGCGCCATCTCCCGGGTAGACAAGTGGTCGCTCTATCCCACCGGCACCTGTCTCCCACTCCATCTCTCTCCTCTGCTCGCCTGTCACCACTCCCCTTCTCATATCCCGCCACCTGTACCACTTCATTCCACCTCATCTCTCGTGGTGTCGCCCCCACAGCTTTATCCTAACCTTTGTGTCTCCTCCATATGGCCATCGCACAACCCAGTAGCATGTCCATCACGCCACTATCCCGCCAAATCCTCGTCCATGTCCACGACTACCTGGTCATCCTTGCAGGCATCTAGCTCAACTCCAGATGTCAAAATACAGAGGTCGCCACGTCTTACAGGTACATAGTTGACTCGAGCCTTCTCAATTTTGATCAAGCAATTATTAAGGTTGGTTGGTGGTAGTTGGACATCGTTTTCTCCATAAATAAAAGGCTCGGGGAAGGACTGTCAGTTAGTCAGCTCAATTGCAGGTCCATTCTCAAGCGCGATTGTGTCTAACTAAAGTTTGCATCCGACTAGAGACTGTATGCACAGTTTGTCAGGAAGTATGCAGACGTAATGCCTTCAATGCAGCCACTCAAGGACACTTATGTGTTTTGGGTTCTAATTATTTAGGATTCTTTCTGATATTTTGTTATGGTCAATGGTAGAGCTACGCTCCTGATTGTAAAGTTTTGATGAGGCCTCTGGTTCTCTGGTTGTGTATCATCACTTGAGACTTCTTGTTTAATGGCAGTTAGTGTCTCCTTCATTTCTTTTGCCTCTGATTCTGAAAGCTCAGGCATGGATGATCCAGTCGAGTGTTGTGATTGTAATGTATTGTAGGTTTGATTGCAGTACTGTCGCAGCGTTTTTAGTTTCTTGAAGTTTTCAGATCTAAGAGGATCTTATATCTGAAACTTTTCCTCTGTAGGCTTCTAAAAGACTGGATGTCCATAGCAGACCTTCACAATTTCTCCTCATGTTCTTCCACCTACTCACCACTATGCAAACTTACTGACTAAAGTTAGATCAAGACCTCATTTGTATATGCACACCAACCCAGTTTTCTGAGCTAAAGCGATATAATCCTGAGACTGCATCCATTAGACCTCCTCTAAAATTATTCATTGTGACATATAAACTAATGGATACTTGGCTTACCTCTGCAGCAATCCAGGGGTGAATTATAGTGCAAACATCTTCCATGATTCCCCAATAGCTTAGCCAAGACTGAGCTTCTTTATGCCATCCTTGCTTGAGTCGAAGGCGGTTACGACTGGATTTTGAAGCAATTTTAGGAAGCCTCTTGTCTTCCATGTTGTTTAACTTGTTCTTATACATCAGGTATCTAGTCATAATTGTGCTCTCAATCGGGGTAAAGCTTGCCTCCAAGAGGAGGATGGGGTAGGGTGTATTTCTTTTAATTTTGATATTATAGGTTATAAAATTCTTTTGTATTTTCTCTCTCTTTCTCGAGGATTCATGAGAGATACTACATCCACAAACTTCACATCCATAAAGAATAACAGGCGTAACAAGAGTCTAAAAGAGGATTTTTTTCTTATCCCATATCCAAAGATCGGTTGATTTACAATTATTTTCAAGCCCATAATAAGCTTTCCATCCGCCAATAATCCTTTAATGAATGTTATAATTCCAATTGAACTTGTGGTGAATATCGATTCCAAGATATTTTTATGAATTCACTTCCTCCAAGTTGTTGTTGTCATATACGAAGGTATCATAAGTGATCTTTTTGGATTTAATGATCATGACCTTAAAGTCTTGTCAATATTAACAGTCATACCCATATTGGAGCAAAAATCTGTGAGGATTCTTAGTTGGTTTTCAATATCATGGGGACTCCTCACCATAAGAATGATATCATCGGCATAAAGAAGAAGATTGATGACTATACTAGTAAGAGTAGGTCCGACACAACCTACTTCTTCCAAGAAATCTTCTAGTTTGTCAATGTATATGCCAAAAAGGGTAGGGGACAAGGGATAACCTTGATTGGCTCCAATATTGCAGTTAATCTCTTTTGACCAGCCCTCAGTGTTATTAAACTTGGAAATAACGTTCTCATACAACCTTATTGCAACAACCCTCAACTCGAAAGTCACTTTTATCTCTTCCAACCTATTCCAAAGGTTTTCCCTGGGAACTGTGACAAAATATTTTCTAAAGTCAACAAAACAACAAAAAAATATTGGTTTTAGTATTGCGGAACTCCCCTACAATGATCCTAAAGGTAACAAGATGGTCCACAGTTGAATGATATCTCCTAAACTCGTCCTAGCCTTTATCTATTTTAACGTGACTTTCTAGCCAAAGGTTAATCTTCTTTCCCAAAATAATTCCATAAATCTTGGCTAAAATCAAGCTAATCATAATGGTGTTATAATTAGAGGGAATGTTTTTATCCCCATTTTTAAAAATAGGAACAATGAGGCTTTTCATCCAAGGTTTAGGAAAGTCCTGCTTGACTGTTAAATTGAAGAGATTGTGTGTGAGAGGGATGAGGATAGGCCCTTTGATTTTAAAAATTTCAGCTTGGTATCCTTCAATGTCCTTAGTTTTCCCATTTGCAAGCCGCTTAACCTCGAATTTTGTGTCATCCAAAGAAAAAACTTCATCCTCTGTAGTGACAATAGGAATGGTGTCCATGGCATTAAGGAACTCATAAAGACTTTTAAGGTAGGAATTCCAGTCCCTTAAGGGAATCATATTATTTTCTTTAGTATTGCAGATCATAATTTTCCTCCAGAGCTTCTTAGGATCTAGCTTAGATAGTTTTGAAAGTTTCTCTTGCCTTTTATTGATATAGTACCTTTTTTTTTCCTTTTAATTAAGGATTTGTACGTAATGATGTTATCGAGTTTTTAGGACTCACTAGAAGCATCCCTAATGGATTTCCTAGCAATTTTGCATTCTTTATCATACTAAGGGTTGGTCATTCTATTATTCTTTTTACAAGACACCTCAGAAGAGAACCTATTAATAGAAGTGGAAAGAGTAGTTGTAAAATTATGAAAGAGGTCTTCAATGTTGTCCTTATAAGTTAGGAGATGTAATTCACTATTTAAATCCTTTAAGAAAAGGTCAATTTTACTTTTGTCAAAGCGCAGTTGCCTTTGATTATCATAATTCCCTTCAATGGCGCTCAAGTGCATCGCAAAGTTTAGAGTTAGGGTTAAAGGTCTATGATCATATTCAGGTTCATGGTCATTTAAAAGGTCAAAAGTTACTATTTGGTTGGAAACGGGGATATCATATATTACATAGTCTACGACACTATTATCTACCCCATGAATACAAGTCATTTGGTTGGAGTTTGACCACTTCATTACTCCATTGCAAATTATTAGGTCTTGAAATTTGCATAGTTTGACCAACTCAGTACCAAACAAATTCTCATTTAAGTCTTCAGAGCTTCTTTTGTAGTTATTAGATAAAACAAGGTCCTCATCTAGCCATAAAGGATTATGGTTGGAATCGTTGCTTAAAAGAGTAGCTTGGTTAGTTACAGTCCTAGCAATAAAGTCTCCTAGCAGAAGGATATTACCTTAATTTTTCAAACTATAAATATCTTGTTCTAAATTATTATAGGGACAATTGCTATCTAGATTGTTTTTCTTATAAAAATTAGAATTAATAGGTGCAAAATAACAAATTTCTATATACATATTCTTAGCATTGGTGTCTGAAATTTCTATCCAAATGTACTATTTAAGAGGGTCGATCTTATGAAGTTGAATGTGAGGAGAAATTTTCTTTCTTATATAACAAGCTATGCCTCCTATCCCTCTACGATGGGACTTTTTGTTCCATGTCGACCACAAGAAAAATCCTTCTATGTTATGGATGTTAGACTCTTCATGCTCCCAAGTTTCAACTAGATAAATAATATCAATATCACTCGGGATCCAACTTATCATAGGACCTTTGCGCCATGGAAAGAAAAGACAGTTCTAAAAAAGGATCCTGAGTGTCCCAAATTCCTATTTATTATTATCCTTCTAGTCTCTATCCCTAACAATAGCTTTTCAATTTCTAATTATGGTCCATTCTCCTTCTTTCCTGGCTTCTTTTACCTTTTAAACTTACTTCCTTAATTCAGTTCGGTCCTCATGAATGCGGTCTTCATTTATAAATATTCTTGACCCTTTTAAGCTTGGATATTTATTGAGTATGTTATATTTATGGTCATTACAACTTGCTTTGACACTGATCAACCTATCTTTATGATCAATTGTTTTTCCTAACCTCTTTGCTTCTATGAGGTAAGTTATTTCAATTTGAGATTTATTTTTTAATTCTTCTTTTACTATTGTTAGTGTATCCTCCTCTTGTTGTACTTTTATACCAAAAATTATGAGGTTCAAGGCTCTTTTATTACGCTCATGGTCTAGTTCGATTAGCTTATTCATTTCCTATTTGATGGGTTTGATATCCAATTTGTTTTCTAGATTACTTAGGGTCAAATTGTTGGTTGGTTTTTCTTCTAGCTCTTGAATCCTATCTCTCATGTTGCAATTTTCTTCAACCTCTCCTTCTTGGGTTGATTGTTTTTGTTTATCCATTTCTTGAATCATATCCTCCATTGTCTGCAATTGACTCTTGAACCCTAACAATCTATCCTCTATTTGAGTTTGAATGGTATCTTTAAAGAGTCTAAGTTTTTTATCAAGCATTGTCTCTAACTCTATTTAGAGTTTTACATCTCTTTCTTCACTCCTTTTTTATAATGATTCTAACTCTATTTTGCATTTGGCATCTCTTTCTTCTCTCCTTTTTTCTAATGATTCAATATAACCGTAAAGGCTCTCTAGGGTGACTTTGGGGGCCTCCCCCAGACTGAGTTTTTGGAATAGGTAGTGGAGTGCTCATATTGAAAAGAAGAGAGAAAAAATAACAATTGTTATTTTGGATTGACTTTAAAAATGGAAAAAACTTTTTTCAATTGATAATAATGGTATTAATTATTATCTCTAAAATCAATTTTTACTTATTAAGCTTTAAAAAAAAAATTATTTAAATCTCTTTCATTTTCACATGTTACTAAATTATAAATATATGAAAAAATAAACTTGAATCAAAGTAACAACCGACTCACCTAATTTCACATGCCCAAATACTCAATCGGTTGAAAAAGCCAAAATTGATGTTCAACATATAATTATATGTTGAATAATCAACATGATGATACTACCTAATGCACATACATCCTTGTATTATTTGTAAATCTTGAAGGTCCTTTATATAAGGGCTTCTTAGTAAAATATTTAATTATGAAAGGTTTTTTTTGGGTCATTGATCAATAGAAGGGATTAACCATGCAATATCTTTTGGATTTTGTGGTTGAACTCACCTGTGATTTTTTAGATTTTGTGGTTCATATTACACATGCTATGTAGGATTATATGTATATGTAATTAGTTAAAGTAATTAATAATAATAAATTAATTATTTTTTTATTTTTAAATTTCAATAAATTAAATTGATTTTAGTTAAAAATGTTATTATTATTAAAATTTTAATATTATTAAAAAAAATATTATTATTTTAATATTATGAAAAAAACATTATTATTGATGATGGTGATGATGATAACGTCCACTAAGAACGAATTATTTTAAATATTGATTATTTTTATTTGTTGCTTTTTTTATAATTATTTTGTGAATTTAAAAAAATAAATAGCATGATGTGACTTATTGATGTAAAGAAATAGATAACCCTATGTGACTTATTGATCTAAAGAAATAGATAGCCATGATATGACTTATTATCTAAATTCCATGTAGCTTATATCTCTGCTCCACCCCTGGTTCCTGAGTCAGTCAAGACTGCTACTGTTGACACACATGAACCCGTTACCCTAGAAGAGGAGAACCCTTTGACAAAACACCACATGCCTCACTCAGTTTCTAACCTAGCACCTGGTTACGTCGAACCTGAACTTAGTGATAGCGCTTTGGATATCCTTCTTACTGATCTCATCCCTACCGGGCAAAGGCTCATAAAACCATTACCGATCCCTATCTTTTCAGGAACCTCTCCTGTGGTAAGGTTGGTTACTATAGGTACTTCCACAGACAATCAAGGTTTGACTAGCACTTATTCAAGAGACCCTGTGTGGTCGAGGGGTTTAGGGTTTGAAGTTTCTCCTTTAAAAATGTGTATTTCTCGCAAGAAGGCGGGTCAATCATCCAACCCTTTGTCATTGGCTTCTACTTCATCTGATCTTGGGGTGCTTAGAGGATTAAAATCCCTAGAAAGGGCTAAGATGTGATTTTAGTCTCCCTCAACATTAGAGGGGTTGGAGGACCCCTAAAAAAAAACTCCATAAGAAGAATTTTAAATAATAACTATCCGAGCATTATTATTTTACAGGAAACTTTGGTGTCGGCGGACAAGGCAAGATATTTTATACATAAAATAAGGCCTGATTGGTTGACTTGTGTTGTGAGTGTAGTGGGGACCTCTGGTGGATTGCTTGCTTCTTGGGACCCTAACTTTTTTTTTTTTATTCATTTCTAAGTACTGGTGGAATTCTATTGACAGGACACTCCATAGCGGACAAAAGAAAGATTTTGATTCTGAATGTTTACGGACCCTGTCAGAATAGGAAGGAATTTGGGGCTTCGGTGGAGAATTCAGGGCTTTTAGCACATAAGGATCTAATATTAGTGGGAGATTTGAATTTTACAACATCTCTAGTGGATATTTGGGGTCAAAAAGCTTTACAAAGACCCTTTGTCGAGCTTCTTTAAATCTCTTTTCCATAAATACTCACTTATAGATGTACATCCATCAGAGATAGTGCTAACATGGAAGAATGACCGAGTTGGAGCTAACATTATTTCAAAGAGATTGGATAGGTTTTATATTGCAGAGAGATTTTAGCTACAACACAAAGGTAAAGGACTTGGGTGCAGTATCGCTTTCTATCCAACCATGCTCCAGTATTTCTCGAGCTTGGACAAGGATTCCCGAAGGTGTCATATCCCTTCAAGATAAATCCGGATTGGAGTGGGGAGGATAATTTTGCATTGTTGTTTAAGGATGTTTAATTTGAATAACATTCCATATGCTCAAAGGACACTAGTGGAAAAATTTTCTAATTTAAAATTTCGTGTAAAAAGTTGGGCTAAGGAAAAATTTCTACGAGATACAAATGATCTCAAAAAGATCGAAGAGACTCTGGTTTATAAATATGCACAGATCTTTATAGAATCTTCAGATGGATTGATTGACCAATCAGTTATAAATCTTGAAAAAGAAAGCAAGAGACTTATGTTGGCAGAAGAAGAGAAATGGAGCCAGAAAAGCCGTGCAATCTGGATCAAATGTGGCGAAAAGAACACTAAGTTCTTTTGTAATTATGTGAGTTTCAGGCGAAACAAAAAATTCAATTGGGAGATTCATGATGAATCTGGAGTAACTCATTCGGGACAAGAATCCATTAAGGCAGAAGCAACTAAGTTTTACAAATCCTTCTTTAATGACATTGGACAAACTTTCATTATTAATCAAATTAATTCAGTTAGACTATTTCTGAACTTTGTTAGAGATGAGGACCAAAGACTTTTGGAACAAGTTGTTACAAAGGAGGAAATTCTAGATATTCTAAGATGTTTTTCAAAGGACAAAAGTCTTGGACCGGACGGTTGGACAGTAGAGTTCTTCTTATTCTTCTTTGAACTTGTTGGGCAGGACCTTTCAGACATGGTGGAGGATTCCAGAGTTCAAGGGAAGGTAATCAATCTGATAAACTCAACTTTTATTGATTTGATCCCAAAAGGTAACAAACCATCTGGATTCAGTGATTTTAGGCCGATAGCTCTTTGTAACTTATGCTACAAGATTATCGCAAAGGTGATAGCCAAGAGAATAAGACCGATTTTGTCCAGATCTTTATCTATGGAGCAATTGGGCTTCCTCAAAGCAAGACAAATCCTTGATGCAATCAGGACAACACAAGAATGTTTACATAGCATCAAAAGTAAGAAATTGCAATCCATAATTCTGAAACTTGATTTGAAAAAGGCATATGACTGTACAGATTAGGATTATTTAAGGTCAATATTTCTTCAAAGCGGCTTCTGGACACCTACAAATTGGATTATGGCTTGAGTCTCATCTACCAATTATGCTATTTTGATAAATGGTGAGCCCACAAACTTCTTTAATAGCAACAAGGGCCTTAGACAGGGCTGTATGATGTCGTCCCTCCTCTTTATATTGATGATGGAAGGTCTCAGCCTGGCGCTCAACAAAGAAAAAGATGAGGGTCTTATTTATGGTGTCAAGTTTTCCAGGATGATCAACATTCTCCGTCTCCTCTTTGTTGACGACATCCTGATTATGTCTAGAGCAACTCTCACAGATTGGACGGCCATACAGGACATTCTCCAGAACTTTTGCAAGGCCTTGGGAATGATTATTAATGTTCATAAGTCTATCATTCTTCACTCAGAGGTCCATATAGATACTCTAAACTCTATTAAGGACATTCTTCACTTTCCCAGTAAGGACTTGGCACATGGCTTCAAATATTTGGGCTATTTTTTAAAACTTGAAAATTACAAAACAGTTGACTGGCAATGGTTAATCGACAAATTTGAGGCATGGATTTCACACTGGTGTAATAAGTTGTTGACACTGGGTGGACGCTTGGTCTTTCTAAAGGCGGTATTGGTGACACAACGAGTATACTGATTGGCCCTGGCACATGTCCCAATTTCAGTTCTTCATACAATTCGTAAGTTAAGTTTTGTTTTTGTGGTCAAGATTTAATAACAAAAAGAAGTATCATTTGTGTATATGGATGTCTATTGCTAGACCTAAATCATATGAAGGTTGAGGGCTACACAACATCTTTCTATTCTACAGATCCTTGGCAACAAACACAATGTGGAGGGCCATTATGAAGCCGATGATTTGGAAGAATGTTCTCAAAGATAAGTATTTTCCACATTTTCTAGTTTGGACTTGGCTTCGTTCGGTGGTTTCGGCCCACCTCATAGGCTCCTAGACATGGAAGAACTTATGCAATACTCTGCCAATTCTCCTTCGTTGGATGGCTTGGAAGACTGGCTCTGGACATTCGATTATAGTCGGCAAGGATATGATATTGGGTTTAGGACAAGAAGCTTTGTTATCACAGGACCTGGTGAGCCGGCTGAATCAAAAAGGTATATATTTTTTATATCAAGGGACAAGGCAGGTCATTGGGGCAGCAACAGGAAAAAGCTGGATCAGTAGCGCTGATCTAGAATTGTCGACTCCACTTGTTGAAGAGTGGGATTGTTATAAGGAGCACTTGCTAGATTCAAGAATCTCTTTAAATACAAAGCCAGACGAGATGATCTAGACTAGAGGCAACAAGTCTGGAATCATCTCTATTAAGAATATCTATGCAGCTCTGTCGAACCTCTTATGGATTACCAAGCAAGGAGGATGGAGGAAAAAGTTATGGAAATGGGAGTGTCTAGTGAAGATAAAGTTATTATGTTGGTTGATTGCAGAAAATAAGATATTAACATGGAAAAATCTTCAAAAACGTGGTTGGAAGGGACCAGGTATGTGCAGTTTGTGCAAAGCTCATAGAGAATCTACCAAACATATTTTTTTTAACTGTTCCTTTACTCGATTAGTTTGAGATGAGCTTAAAAAGATCATGAACTTGGATATAGGATGTAATGGTATTACATTGGTTGACTCATTTTAAAATTGGTCTGTTCAGAACTACAGACTGGTTACTCTTCCTGCATTTGTCTGTTGGTTTATTTGGGCTGACAGGAATAAGGCACTTTTCGAAGATTCAAGTCCCTCGGTTCATAGAATTGTCTACTTATCTAGGAGTGCTTTGGATCACTCATGGAAACCTCACAAAGACTTTTCCCCTCAGAACTTGGTGCCTACTTTTCCAGTAGATAAAACTTTAGCCTGGTTCGATGGGGAAGCACAACAAAATGGCCATATAAGTGGAGTGGGAGGTATCTTAAAGTTAGATTCTCTTAGAGAATACATATGGACTATGAATTGTGGAAAAGGATCCAACACGAGAGCTGAGCTCTTGGGAGCTTGGGCCACCTTAGTCCTCGCTGCTAGATTTTCAGTTTATGATTTACATATTTTGGGTGACTCAAAGATAGTGATTGATTGGCTTAACAAGACTGGAGATCTCAAGGTAGAAAAACTTGAAGCATGGAAGGATAGAATTGTTGATATCTGTTCCCTTTACAGATCCATTACATTTGAGCATATTTACAGAGAGATGAATAAATAAGCAGACTGCAAATCAAAAAAGGCCTTCTACAACTGTCGTGAAAAGATCACCTATTCCTTATGGATGGAAGGCCATAAGGGCCCAACACAATACATTTCTCTATAGTTTTTCTTCGATTGGCTAAGTTCTCATGTTTTGATAGTTACATCTATGTATGATCTTTTCAGGGATCTCCGATTTAGATTGTGTCCTTGTTTCTACTAGTCAGTTTTTATGGTGTTTTGCCTCTCAAACACTCTTTTTGTTATCTGACTGGACAGTGAGGCCTATTACACTATCATCTTATGATAGACTTTGTAAAAATATTATATTATAATTAATATAATGTGAAATTTTCTTTTGGAAACAACATTAAGGATTTTCAAAACTAGAAATACGTAATCTTAAACTTATAATGGCTTATTTTAAATATTATATTTTGTTAATTGTTAAACATGAGTTATAAAAGACATTAAGTTTGGAGTAAAGAGTCTTGCAAAAGGGAATGCTAAAGACTTTGAAAGCTATCATGTTAAAATTTTAAAGATTGGAGGTTTCAATCTTTTTTTTCACATTAACATTTTTTTAAATCTTGTTGTTAAGGAGGGTTTTTTTAAGTTTTGGATAGAAAGATTTATTGTTCTTATTTTAAAGACTAATGGAAAAAATAATCCTTTAATTATAGAACTATTATGAATCTGATCCATATTATATTGAGAATGAAATGAAACACACACAATAATATAGCGGAGAGTATAGCAATATAGTGAAACCCAACTTCTATACATGAATAAAGTAGAATAATATAGAACACAAATAGGTTAGAATGGTGGTAGCTTATCTTTGAAGAGAGAGAAATGTCATCTACACTCATTCGCAAAAAGATAATGAGATGGATCGCAAAATTGGCCTTTGAACATAGAGAAAGAACCATAAAGGTCCAAAACCCTAACCCTAGTAGGTGAAGCGCCAAAAGGTTTGTGGAACCCGAGGTGGTCAGTTGGTGTGTCAACTTCCCGGGAGTGAAACTTTAGCATAATATATTTGTTTAGTATCTTGTTGGAAAGATATAATCAAGAAGTACAATTATTTGCAAGGCATGGTAATTCCATGGCAACTCTCAACCTCTGAATGGCCAAAAAACATCATTTAGGGCCTCAAAGCAACCCTGGAAGTTTAGGACCTAAAAATCATAACAAAAACGACCAAGATGGAGAATCGTGATGAGTCAGTGGAAGAGATGGGTGGCCACTGATATCCACCTGGATCAATCCTCCCCCCTTAGGAAGCAATGGTTCCCATTTCTTCAGGTTCCCTCAAGAGATGGGGATACTTTTGTTGAATTTGAATCTTGGTGACCCACTTGCCTTGTTGAAGTAGTTGTTGTGCTTTGACAACCTGATAGAGTTGTATGTTTTGTTGGTGGGTGACCTTCATCCTCGTGTCCACGATCTAATCCACTGGAGCTTACGCAATGCAATCAAGATTGATTTTTGCAAGGGCCAACTACTCAGCCACCTCTGAGGTGTCTAATAGGTGGGAAATATGGTCAAAGCATCTCCACATTAAATACTAGGTGCAAGCCAAGGAAAGGAGGAATACTCAATTCGAAAACATTGTCACCCACAACCTTTGTGATGTTGTAAGGCCCATATTAGAGTGTTTTGAGCTTCCTATGGGAGCCTATGAGGCACTCTTTCTACAAATTCAACCACACCTTGTCACCAACCTGAAACTTGTGAGGAACCCGATGATGGTCACGTCGTTGCTTATACTTGGCACTGCCCTTCTCCAAGATATTATGAAACTATTGTTGGAGGTGTTGGATCCCTTCAACAAATTTTGTTCCTTTGTTTGCCTCGGTATGAGTGTGGGAGGAATCTGTTGGGGAAGATGGAATGGGCAGAGCTACATCAATGGGGGGCAATGGTTGGAACCCCAAGAACACCTGAAAAAGGCTATGGCCAATGGAGATGTGGAGGGCTCTATTATAGTTATTTAAACATATGGAAGGCGCTCATCCCATGTACATGGATGCTTAGAGTTGTACATGCGTAGGATATGCACAATCATTATGTTGACCACTTCAGTTTTTTTATCTATTTGGGGATGAAAGGCTCTCAATTTGGTTAGATTGGTGTCAATCAAAGACCATAGACTGGACTAGAAAATACTAAGGAACCTAGTATCCCTATCTAAAATAATGATTCATGGTAGCCCAAAATGAACCCAGACTTGCTCAAAGAAGATCCTATGAGTGGCCTTTATTGTGATACTCTTTTTACATGGTATAAAAATGGCCATCTTAGAGAACCGATTGATAACCAAAAAAACACAATTGTGACCATGATTGGTGGACGAAAAACCTGACATGTAATCCATGGAGATGGACTGTTAGGGCTTGTCTAGGGTAGGTAAAGGAGTGCACAACCATTGCTTCTTGATGGACAACTTGGTGATGGCACGAGCAATGCACAACGTGATATACTGGTTGACGTCTTGATGAAGCTTTGGAAAGTAGAAATGCTTTTGAAGTGTTGCTATTGTCTTATCCACACCAAAGTACTATGCCACCTGATTGTAATGTACCTCACAAATTAGTTGTGCACTCTTGGTTAAAGGAAAACAAAGATGGCCTAGATAGCACAAGAGCGCATCCTAGAAGTGGAAGTCTAGAACTTGTTTGTTGGCACTTAGTGTCTAACAAGTAGCAACAAAGTCAGAGTCACTATTGTACAATTGTGGCCACTCGGAGGTCTCATTCCCATAGGAGTTAATAACTATGGTGAGTGCCACAACCAGGAGCCGACCATGGTAGTCTGCAACACGGTTGGTGTTTCCCTTCTTGTACTTAATGTTCAAGTGGACTTGTTGTAGGTATGTGGACCATTTTTTATGGCAGTCATTATGTAGCTTTCCTTATGTCTGCATGAATTGCATAAGCTTTTGATCAATGAGGATGATCATTTCAATGCCCAGAATATAATGCTTCCACTGTCGGCATGCCTGCACAATGGAGTACATCTCCTTGTCATAGGTGGGATATCTGTGAACTATATCAGATAGTGTTTCACTACAATAGGCTATTGTTTGTACCTACTAAGTGAGGATGATATTTCTAGCATAGTTAGAGCCATATATCTCAATATCAAATGGATGCTATAGGTATGGAAATGTGAGGATTGGTGCAAAATAGAGGTGGCGTTTCAGATCCCAAAATGCCTTTGATTTATATTCAGACCAAGAAAACTTGTCTTTGGATCACCCCTTAGTCACTTCATTTAAGGTCCAAGCAATATGAGGGAACCCCAATATGAACCTATGGTAGAAGTTAGGAAGGCCCAAGAAGCTACAGAGCTCTGTCAAATTCATTGGGGCTGTCCAATCACGAATGACTTGAATCTTGGATGGGTTGACATGCACCCCATGTTCATTCATGATGTATCCTAAGTATTGGATTATCTGCATGTTGAATGAGCATTTCTTCATATTGGCATATCACTCGTGTTGTCGTAGGGTGCTAAGGATATATTGAATGTGTTGCAAGTGTTCTACCTAGGTTCGACTGAAGATGAGGATGTCATCCAAATAGATGGCCACAAAAAAGTTTTTTAATGACCATAATATATCATCCATCATCCTCATGAGTGTCACTGGAGCATTAGTCAAACCAAAATGCATGGCCAACCACTCAAAAAATACCTTATTTAGATTTGAAGGTTGTCTTCCATACATCAATTTGGTACTATTGGAACCTAGTGCTATCCTGACTCCATATCAATCTTACTAAAGAACTTGGCACCCTTAAGTTGATCAAAAAGATTGTCAACTCGGGGGATTGGGTATTGGTTATTGACATTGATTTTCTTGAGAACTCTATAATCACTGTAGAGCCACAATGACCCATCCTTCTTCTGCACCAACACTATTTGGCTCCCACAAGGTGAGGAGCTTGGTCGAATGTGGCCTTTTTGGATCAAATCATGAATTTGATGTTTTATTTCCTCATTCTCCATAAGGGATTTTATATATATTAGGCCATTGGGAAAGGGGGAACCATGTATCAAATTAATGGGATGTTTAACTTGACAGTGTAGAGGCACCCCCTATAGGTGAAGCGAAGAGGTATTTGTACTCCTCTACAATCTTGTCCACCTACTTCTGCTTTGTAGAGAGACCTTGTGTTGAAGTTGTGGTGGTCGCAGTGACCTTTCATTCACCTTCAGAACTAACTATGAAGAGGACAAACTTTGCAGTCTAGGAGATTACCTTTCGGCATTGTTTTTCCAAGATCAATGAAATTGTAGTGGTCAGAACTACCTCTGGTACCCTGTAGGGATGACTTCCCAAAGTAATAATGACACTACAGGGTCAAGACTTATAAACAATGTGACATATCCACATATAAGGTTGTCCTAAAAGAACATCATAAAGTTTGAGTGGGGAAACATCACATTGTACCTCATCTTTGAAGTTGTGGTGGTCACATTGACCTTTCATTCACCTTCATACCTAAGCATGAATAGGACAAACTTTGCAGTATGAGAGATTACCTTTCGATGTTGTTTTTTCAAGATCAATGAAATTGTAGTAGTCAAAACTACCTCTAGTACCCTATAGGGATGACTTCCCAAAGTAATAATGACACTACGGGGTCAAGACTTATAAACAATGTGAAATTTCCACATATAAGGTTGTCCTAAAAGAACGTCACAAAGTTTGAGTGGGGCAACATCACATAGTACCTCATCTTTGAAGGGCTTGATGTCATAGGACATGCGACACTATTGGTGGATGTAAACTTCTCGTCCTTGGCTCAACCAATAGGTAGTGTATGGTTGAGGATGTGGCATCGTTGGAAACTTCAATCTCTTGATGACCTCGGCTGAGATCAGGTTCTTCTAGATCCCACTATCAACAATGAAATATAGTGGGGTCCCCCTCAACCACATTTATGAATGGAAGAGGTGCTCCCCTTCCTCAAGCTCCTCTAACTTGATTTTGACAGTGTATAAATAAGTGGCTCCCAGTCAAGATATGTCTAAGAAATCCATCTCTATTTGGATGTACCTTTGTAGGCCACTGCGGTACTTCAAAACTAGGTGTCGCTCGGAGTCTCTGGTACCTAACTTTGAGCGCAATATATGGAATATGTTGGTGTACTCCAACACCGTCTGGTCTCTTTTCTAACACAGAGTTTTTCATCTCATGTATTGGTCATCATAGTTTCCAACATGGTAGAATTCCTCCTTGAGGGAATCAACAAAGGCCGCCCAAGTGGGTCATGTCCCAAATTTCATAGACTCATCTTCGTTATTTCTCTCACAATTACATTCCCACCAACATTTGACATGGGAAAGGGATTTAAGGAGAGTGAAGGTGATCTTTTCGATGTTGAAAAGGTTTTGAACAGAGTAATACCCCTCTAACATATTCAACCATTTTTCCAAAGCATATGCATCTATCTAGCCTTCAAATAAATGGATACCAAACTTAACTTGTACCTTGAAGGGTTTCACACCTCCAAAATGGTTGCTTGTTGAAGGTGCATCGCCTATTGTCGAAAATCGTCAAGGATCTGGGTGAAGTTGTCCATCATCTCATTATGTTGTCGCACAGGGACTTACTCAAGCAATATCTTGAAAGGATCTCTTGATCCATCATCTCTCTTTTCTTCTACCATAGGAGGTTTCTTGGGATGGCGAGAGTGGTTGTCCCTAAGTGAAATTAGCTCGAAACCCAACTCTCTATACCCTAACCTCGTCGGGAACATGCACCAAGAAATAAAAAGGAGCATATTTCTTTGATATGACTAATTCGGATTATATTGAGAATGAAATGAAACACACACATAAATATAGCATAGAATACAACAATAGAGTGAAACCCAATTTCTATTAATGAATAAATAATAGAATATTGTAGAACACAAACTTGCTAGAATGGTGATAGCTTATCTCTGAAGAGAAAGAGACGTCAACTACGCTCATTCACAAAAAGATAATACAATGGGCTGCAAGAATGGCCTTTTAACATATAGAAAGAACCCTAAAGGTGCAAAACCATAACCCTAGGAGGTGAAATCCCAAAAGGTTTACGAGCCCTCAGGTGGTTAGTTAATGTATCAACTTCCTGAGGGTGAAACCTTTTTATACAATCTTTGTTTAGGGAATTTAGTAGCTCATTGGAAATATCTAATTAAGAAGTACTATTATTGGTAGTGCTTGGGACTGCCATGGCAACCCCAAGCCCCCAAATGGCCCAAAAATATCTTTTAGGGCCTCAAAAAGGACCCAAAATTTTAGGACATGAAAACCATAACAAAAATGGTCAAGATGGAGAATCGTGATGATTTAGTGGAAGAGGTGTGTGGCCACTAATATCCATCTAGATCATAAGGTAAGTTTTATGGTTTAATATGAGAGAAGAATATTAGCAGATGGCTTGAAAATCGTGATAAGAGAGCTAAGGGACAAGTTGGTTTTAAAGTTATTATTTGACTTTAGACCACCTAGTCACTCTTAAGATTATAATTTAATATTGTCAAAACAACAAGAATAATCTTCGTTGTTGTTTTTTTTACTTCAAAAAATATTTAGTATGGTCCCTAGAGATAACCTTTGGAAGAGACTAGAAGATATTGGGTTTCTTTTTGGATTTAGAAGTTTAGTAATAAAGCTACAAGAGAAGGCCATTGCCAATTTTAGAAATAATGAGGGTCAGTAAATGGAAATCAATTGTAATTTAGGGGCTAAGCAATGTTTCCTTTATCACCCACTATTTTTGGTATTTACATAGGTAATCTAGAGGATTATCTTGAAGAAGTAGGATGTGCAAGGATGAAGATGGAAGGTTTAATCATCATCCTACTTCTATATGCAAATGATGTTGTCCTTTTAACCCAAAGAACCTTTGACCTTGATAAGCAACATAAAATTGTTGAAGATTTTTGTACTAATTTTGGGATGTATATAAATACTAATAAAACAAACGTAATCATTATTAAATTCAAACTAATAATGTACCCTAATTTTGTCTATGATAACAACCTAGAAGAAGTCCATTCTTATAATATATTGGAATTGATTTTTATTACAAGCTAAATTGGAACAATATAAGTGTAGAAAAAAGAATTAATGGAGCTTGGAAAAAAAGCTTATTTTGGTCTTGAGAACAATCATAAAGTTATAGAATTTTGGTCTTGGGAAAAAAGGAAGTTCCTCTTTGATACCCTTGTTACCCTAGTGATTCTATATGGTTGTGAGGTTTGGGGATGCAGTATTTGTAGGAAAACTTGGAGGAAAATTGAGCAAATCCAGAGGTGTTTTATGTTAAACAACCTTAGAATTAAATGCAATACACATTTTCAAATCCTCCATTTAGAACTCAGTTTTCCTCCAATCAAGAATAAGACTATGCTAATGTACTTAATGTATAATCACATTCTAATTAACATGAATAATGAGAGACTTTCTATGACCCTTCTTATGACTACTTCAAACATCAATAAAAGTCACTCAAGGCTCAAAAGAGGTTGTACTAGAGATATGCAATTTCTTGGTTAAACCATTGGGAGATAGTCAAGGAGGACACACATCAAAATATCAATATTGTTAGAATCATTATCATACTAAGTTTAACGAGAAAACGTGGAACGATAAGGTAACTAAGAATAAGAGAAAGTTGAATTATGACAAAGAAATCATTAACGCCAAGCTAAAAGATCAAACTATCCTTTTATGGTTGCTAATTCAATTTATTTGTGTCAAGATAAGAACTAATTCTCATAGGTTCATAGTGAAACAAGATGTTGAAAAAGACCTAAAACACCTCGGCAAAAAAGAATTTGTAAGATGTGTAAAACTAATAAAGTGGAGAATGAAAAAACAATTCTTTTGAAATGTCCAATGTACAAAAACATTAAATATACATTTCAAAATATTTATAATAAAACCAATTTCACTAATTTATTAATTTCATTAAGTTATTTAATCATAAAATTAATTTAATAAATCAAATAATTAATTTAATTTTGTAAAGACAAATGATATAATATTGACAAACAATATTAATCCTCATATTATATATTAATCAAAATAATATAATAATCTATTTTTAAAATCAAAACCAACCAACACACCAAATTGATGTATGAGAATATTTATATTTATATACAACTTTGATTATAACATACTTAATAAATCAAATTAATTTTTAAAATAACAATAAAATACTTTATCCTATATACATAAGTTTTAAAATTTAAATATTATATAATACAAACCTAATTAATTTTAAAAATGCTAACGAAATACTACTTATCATGCTTTTCTACATAACGTTTAAAATTTAAATATTATAGAATGCAACTTTAATGTCCTTAGTGAAGTCAATAAGTTCATGCTACGAAAAACCATTGTCTTTGTAAATAAGATTGAAAAAATATTTTAATTTATGATACTTAATATTTAAAATAATAATAATTTTTTTTAAATTATAAATTTTGTAAGAATATTATTTTATCTTTTTTAATAAGGGATTAAATTGTAATAGTGGATTAAGGTTAGATGTTATTAAAGTATATGATTTTATTAAAAATAATTTTGGTGAAGAAAATAAGTTAATGATACAAGTTGTAAAGACACTTAGTAAGATTAAAAGTTTACCCTCTTATAAATCATAAATCAATAAATCATGATGTAATTTTCCTTAAATAACAAAAAAAACAATCCTTCTTCATAAATATCTACCAATAATAAATATCCTAATTATTAATTAATCCCCTCTCCTCACTCTATATAAATTAATTGAGTAACATAATTGAATTGACTAGGACAAAGAAATATCACAATTCCAACTTCATTAATTATCAAACTTTTTATTTTAAAAAAACGCGCTTCAAAGTTTTTATTTAAAAAATACGCGCTTTCCAAACTTTTTTTAAATGAATAATTTATTCAACAAACTAAAATGATGAATTAAGAACTCTAATGAATTAGGCACTCGATAAATTAAACGGTTAAATGATAAAGTAAGTCAACTTTTATAAATACAAGTATTTTGATAATGGAAGAATATCAAGAGAGCTGGCTTGGCTTATCATGATTGCGTGAAAGTACTCATTTCAACAAAAATAGGGAGAGGAAAAAAAAACCTTTAATGAATATTTTTAATAAATATCATTGAAATTGAGAAGTTTAGTTTGATTTTCAAGTTATATTATGTTGTATGTTGAAAATAATTTTTTTTTAATAAAGTTTAGAATGATTTTCAAATTATATTATGTTATATGTTGAAAATATATAGAGGAATTAGGTGAATGTCAATAAGACAAATGATTAAATTATAAATTTTATAGAATGATAAAATTGATTTGAAAAAATGAATTGATAATATAAATGTTAAATGGTAAAATGTGTTTATTGAATGTTAGGTGTTTATGGAATATTGTTACTTATGTTGGAGATATTACACACTCACCTAGGTAATTATTTTTCGAAAGTTGATAGTCCAATGTTGAGAACGCTTCCTTAAATGAGAATATTCTCCTACAAAATATGGTGTTTCTCTTCAGTTCGGAGTCAGTTCCACTAAGTTACACTAGTGGAAGTCACTCATGCATGGCAATCTTGGTTTTATCACCACCACTTGCATGTGTTTCTCTCACTTCCGTGCGTGTGACTCAGTTAACTGGTGATTGCATGAATCAGTTAATTAGGACTATGTGGCAGATTACTTTAGTTTCTATTAGTGAGTGTCTAGATCTCTCTATATCACTACTATGGCGACTTTACTTAGCCATGTAGAGTACATCATGTGTAGTTAATTAATTCTCTCAACCGTGAATACAATTCTTGATTCTTTTCTGTCATCTCTTCTCTCCTCTCAATTTGCAAGCTTTGAACGAATTGTTGTTCGCTAGATTCTATGTGCAGGTTTCACCACAATTCTACAACTTATAACTATTGAATTATAAAATATTGATAAATAATGCTACTATTTATCAAAATTAATTGTAAATATATAATGGGGGAGAATATAAATCCAATGAATTTATGAACTTTTGCAAAAACAATGGTATAAGGTGAGAATTTACAAATTCATGTACTCCTCAACAAAATGGTGTTGCAGAACGAAATAATAGGATCATTGTCGAGATGGCTCGAAGTGTGTTGAAAGCAAAGCAAATTTGGAATGATTTTTGGGTTGAAGTAGTTTATACAATAGTCTACACTTTAAATAGGTGACTTACAAGAGCAGTTTTGGATTTGACTCCAGAGGAAGGAATTGATAAGCATAAAGCATGTTTTGGTGACTTACAATTGATAAGCATAAAGCATGTTTGGTTGCAAAAGTTTATACATAAAAGGAAGGAATTGGTTATACATAAACATTTTCTCTAGTAGGAATTGGTTATACAAAAAGCTTTTCTCTAGTAGTAAAGTTGGACACAATTAGGATGGTATTTGCATTAGTTGCACGGTATAAGTGGACAATTTTTTAGTTGTATGTTAAATCAACTTTCATGAATCATCATGTCGATGAAGAAATTTATGTGGATCAACCTGAAGGATTTGAAATTCCAAGTAAAGAAGATTGTGTTTACAAGTTAAAGGATGCCTTGTATGGTTTCAAATAGACACTAAGAGCATGGTATTTTAGGATTGATAAATAATTTCAAGATCATGGACTAGTTAAGAGTTCATTTGAACCCAATCTCTATATTCTTTAGTCAAGACAAGATATTCTAATAGTTGACTTATATGTTGATGATTTGATTTACACAAGCAATAATCCTAACTTGTTTCAGAAGTTTAAGTCACATATGATTGTTGAATTTGAGATGACAGATCTGGGTGAGTTGCATTATTTCTTGGGCATTGAAGTGTGGTAGAAGGAAGATAACATTTTCATGTCACAAGTCAAGTATACTTGGAATATTCTAAAGAATTTCAACATGGTGAGTTGCAAGTCATTTTCAACTCCTCTAGAAATCAGTTTGAAGTTTTACGGAAATGATGACTTCAATCAAGTTAATAGTACTCCATATTTTCAATTGGTTGGAACTTTGATCTACCCAACTACAACTCAACCATATATAGCTTTTGTAGTCAACATGGTATCATGATTTATGTCTGTGTGGTACAATTGGTTATGGTTTGGTATACAAATCTACAGATGATTTTAGATTGATTGGTTACATAGATTCAGATTGGGTAGGTTGTATGGATGATAGAAAGCCTACTTCAAGTCATACATTCAACATGGGTTCAACAACAATTGCTTGGAGTACTAAGAAGCAACCTACAATTTTTGTAATGTACCTAGCCCCCAATTGGGTCATGTCATTGTTAAAATGACCCAATTAAAAATTTCGATACCAAATCTATATGTGGAAATAACACACAACATGACATTCAAACTCATGCAACTGTTTATGCTACTTAAAAATGTAATTGCAACTACTATAACTATGCACAACATCAACTAAACAACATTCAACCACATAAATAAATATTTGAATGCATCGTTATGCTCACAACAAGTAGCATTTAACCAAGATAACTTAGAGTAAATTGTACATCAACTATATCATCATTTAACATAAATGAACTCAACCAATAATAACACTTATCTTAATGAATGTGCAACCCTCTACAGAGGACATACTTTCCTCCCAAGTATATCCTTCTTGTTCTAGTTCTCAACAACAAGACACCCCCGAGCCGGGGCTATGAATCCACAAGAGACGATGGTCCCTAAGGCTGGGTAATGTCCCCCTCTCAAAAGTCGATTCTCATAGTGAATTCTAGTCCACCAACTCTCTTCCCCACAACCTGCACAACCCAAGGGATCAAATCCCCCTTCAATATTCATAGTCCCTCACTCCTTTCCACTCCCCTCCATGGATTCCAACACATGTTGGAAAACAAATATCTCAGCTAGGGCCTCATGAATTCTACAGCTGCAACACAATTTCACCCAACCGCAAAACGTGTGCTTCCCTTAATGAATTTTGAAAAACACATTACTTCCAGACACACTGCCTCTTTCTCCACTAGATTATAGCTCCAAAAAACAACCAAACATGCCCACAACAGTTGCCTTCAAGCTTCAACACTCACAACTTCTTTGTTATCTAGAAAACTCCATGAAAAAACAACTCTCCGTGCAAAAACATGATATCTAATTTTGGTCTCCTACACATACAAGTTCCCCCTCTTTCTCTTGCTTGATTGACTTACACTCTTCCCCAAGATGATTGTACTCAACCCCCATGTTGTCAATAACTATGGGATGTCACTTCTCACACCCACCCTCTTACATGAATTCAATGATTGGGCTCTAGAACACTCAACTAATAATGGAAGGTTCATGGTAATGATAATTTAGAAGGAAATGGTTTGGGTTTAATAAACATGGGTAAACTATCCCCCCTTGGACCCCTTCCCTCTCTTGTGGATACTTAGCCCCTAAATCTATGTCTGTGTCCATCTACAGTTGGCGATACATTTCATTCATAATATTCGATTTACATCATGTGCATATTGCATCGCTTTGGATCTTGGCCATACATTACAATTACAATATATATTGCTAGTTTGGGGTTTGAAAACGGGGATGTTACAATTTCACTCTCCACAGTAGAAGCAGAGTACAAAGCAATAGCTACAACATTGTGTGATGCAGTTTGGTTAAGAAGAATTTTGTGGGATCTACATGAGCAATAGGAACAACCCACACAGTTGATTTGTGGTAATCAAAGTGTTATTCAAATGGATAAGGATCCAATGTTTCACAATCAGACTAAACCTAAATATGTATAGTATCATTTTGTTCAATATTTGGTTAAGAAGGTGTGCTTGAGATTACGTATTGTAGTACAATAGAGTAAGTTACATATATTTTCACCAAGGCACTAACAAAAGACAAGTTCTACAAATTTAGAGATGATCTTGGAATCTTCCCAAATGATCATTATGGAGGAGAAATGTTGGGCAAATGATTCATTTGTGTTATCCTTAGTCTAATTAAGAATAATTCTTGAAGTTGTTAGTGTGCTAATATGTTGTAGAGATAATTTGAGATTGAGATAATATTTGTTGAGTGAATTGAGGAGTGTTTATTGAGTGATTAAAGGAGTTGATTGTTTCATAAGATATCTCTCATACATGTATAAATATATGTCTTGATAATGAGAATGCATGACATTGACACATGTATAAATATATGTCTTGATAATGAGAATGCATTACATTGACACATGGCGAGGGCCAGGGGTGACACGTGTCCTTATTAGGGGGTGGCACGTGTCACGCTCTAATAGGAATAAGGGGTCTGTGAATCATCCATATCTGGGTGACACGTGGCACGCATAATGTGGGTCCACGTCACCTTGTATGACGTCAGGATGCCACGTCATCTTGGAATGATAGTTGTCTAGCCCTTCGATCTCACGGTTAATAAGAGTCCACGTAGATCCATATATCTATGGCTCCCATTACTTTGTGGCTCCAGACTTCGGAGCTTACCAATTCCTCACATTGCAAATTCCCCGAAAAGTCAAGTCTCCGAACTCTCGGATATAATGCCACGTGTCCTCTACTTATCAACGGTCCATATTACTTCGTCGTTCATAACTTCGAGAGTTTTCACACCTTGAAAAATCTTGGCCAAGTTCCTCTAGAGTAATAAGTCTCTAGACTATAGGATCACTTACCACATACCCTCTCATCCAATGGCTCTAGTTCGACGAACAAAATTTGACAGGGGACAAGTAGGGGCCAGTGTCGCTCCACGACGCATTCCCAGTTGGTTAGGAAGTTGAGGGTGGGTTCCTCAGATCGACGATTGAAAGAGATATCCACTAGATCCCCAGATCAACGACCCTCATCGATTTGCGACTTTGGCCTTCGACTGTTTTCGAGGGTTGTGGTGTCATAAGTTCTGAAGTCCCAAAGCCAAAAGGGCTAGCTCCTTTCAGACTAACACAGGGTTCCGAGACCCTAGTCATATGGGTCCTTTGGAAATTATTGTGGGATAAGCGCTAATCCTTTTAGCAACAAATGGGTTAAGGACATGGGCATTAGCCCTTGGTTATATGGGTGGATAGTCTGAAGGGAACACCCTTATCCCACATAGTTGAACTTGACTTTCCCGCTAAGGTAAACTTCAAAGGGTTAGCAAGACTTAGACATTTTAGTTAATCCTACCTCGACTCTCCTGCGGATTCACACCCCATAACTCTCTAATGACTAAACAGAGGCAAATCAAATATCATGTAAATATAGCAATTTATAGAAGCAATTGAGCATTTCTAATAATTGTTCAAATACTACAAGACTTAACCATAAACACATAAATTCAATCATCGCATCCAATGTATTACATAGAGTAGGAAAATACTTATCTGAATTGGAAAATGTGAAGCGACTACTGAAAGGGGTGCATGTTTCCTCCCAACCATAGGTACAACCACTCCTGACGGATTTACCACTGGACACCCCCAAGCTAGACCATGATTCTCTGAGAGAGATTCTTTCTCCTTGCTCCACGACAGTCGGGGATAGAGGTTACTCTCCTCCTCCCATAGAAAATTAGCAACTCGTTTTCTCTACTCTAAGCAAGGAGGTATGCATGAGTACTTCCTCAGTCACTCGTTAGCCTTGTTTATCAGCTTGTAGCGAAACCTTGCCCATGGCTTCTTTCAGCCAAGACGAGCTTGCTTCTCAGCTTTTCTCTCTATTCTAGAGTAAAAAAACATGCTTCTCTTCTCGAGATTATTCTCTTTACTCTGCTATCTTGCAGATCTATCTATGTCCCCCGAATTACCTCCTTTCTTTCCTTCCTTAGCAAGGTTGTATGGGTCCAAATCCCAATTCGTGGTCAGACCTGGAAGCCTTACAGATGGGTACCCTGCCCCATCTCCTCATTAACTCTTGAGGATGGCCTTCCAACTACCAACCTGACTGGTAATTCATTTCTGGGTCAGAGGAATGTTGATGATCCAGGTGGATATTGGTGGCCACCCACCTATTCCACTTGAACCCCCACCATTGCTTCTTTCAGTTTTTCAGTTTTTGCACAGTTTACTATTTTTAGCAGTTTTTTCGGGTCTTGAACTTTCGGGGCCATTTTGAGGCCCTAAATGATGTTTTTTTTGGTATGTTTATGTCGGAAAATGGCATCTAATGATGCCATTTTGTCTCGAGCATTGTAGGCCTCAGATAGATCTTTCCAACGAGCTATCATATGCCTAAAACGGAGATCGTATGCAAAAGTTATGACCCCGGAAAGTTGATGCACCAACTTACCCAAATGGGGCCCACATGACTTTTGGCGCTTCATCTCCCAGGGTTAGGTTTTTGGATGTTTAGGAATTTTGGCATTCCTGTTTATTGTAAAAGGGCCTTCAGAGCCTCATTGTAATCATCT
>JZKD02S0027039.1:367144-386417 GCA_000966675.3 Picea glauca | reverse complement strand
CATCATCATTGATTTTATATTAAATCTGAAATAGAAAGCTAAAGCTATAGCTCAAAACTCAACTCTTGGACCATAAAGTGGTTTTCCTTAATTCCCCTTTATAAACTAGTAATAATAGAGGTACAATGAATATAAATGCATGGATTTTTTTTTTGTAGTGTGAAATCTAACCATAGTGCATATTGCTTGCATGGATAAGCGAGTCGAATTAAGGTGAACCTACCTAGAGATTCATACCCTTCACTAAGTTGGGAATCAACATGCATGAGTGCCCCTACTAATTTAGATAACTACACCCTCTAATTGTGCATCCAAAACTAAAGATATAAAATTTTTATTTAGAACTTTGAATATAGAAAAAAAAAAGGTTCAAAAATTGGAACTAGGATGAGAATGGACTACTCACTAACAACACGTGCATATACGACTGAAGGTAAAACAAAACAACTACCTGTCAGATATTTCTCCCTCGAGTGAGGGAAGCTTAGGAAAAATAGAGGGAAATGTGACTGCATCTAGTAGATATGATATGCAAACAAGGACTAGAGGTGAAAAAGTCAGAAGAAAATTCCGTAGACGCATGTAATTTTTTCTTGCCAAAGGAGGATCATAATCTTACGATGATGAGAGAATATGAGACATAGAGGTGCCACTCATGTATAAGCATTTGGTGAAACAATGAGTACCTAAGGAACTGCCTCCGTTAGACACTGACTTCATTGTCAACAATAGGACACCATCCTCCCTGCATGATCTGGGGATATTTTCCATGGCTGGAATAACCGTAAAATACCGTACAGTAACTGAATTGATGGACTATGTCAAGCTTTGTTACAATTATAACGATTAGATGTGGTTGGTCCGGTACATGCGAAGTATGCGGAGATATGCACTCGCCACAAATTATATATAGCTAATAAACAATGATAAAAATAAGGGAGTGACTATCTATATTGATGGAAGGCCAAAAGCTTCCGACAATATCGCAGGGTTTATAAACAACGCACAACTCGAGACAACAAACAAACAACTGAATTGCATATATGAGGGACACGAAGAGAATCGGGTAGTCCTGTGCGCAATAAAAAATATAGCTCCCGATGAAGAGTTATTAGTGGATTACCATTTGAATCGAATAAAAACATCGACGAATAGTGTGCGGGTACTTATGCAACACCTCTTTAAGCAACCTCTACTTATTGCATTGCATTTATTTATTTATTTTTATCTTTAACAATGTTTTAAACATTTCACGATCACAATTTTATAATAATGTGGGAGGTTGATCATTGAGGTTAATTTTATTTGGGTGGAAATCAGTTTTTTTGTTATCGTTAGCATTTTTTTAAATATTTGGGGGTTATAATTATATTATAATGTGGTAGGATGATCGTGGAAAAGGGCCAGCTACAGAATATGCAAATGATTATCAAATTCGACTTTCATTTTGCATGAATTTTATTATTTGTTTATATAATTTTATTTGTGTGACGATTAATTATTTCATTTGTTTATATAACTGAAATAACATTGATTTTGTTGAAATTATATGTAGTCGGCATGCCATGTTGATCATGATTCACTGATGAGAAGAGGTTGTATTCATCCTCTGATCTGATGGTATTAATAAAAAAAGATCATTAAAGAAAACAAGGAACTTGCTAGCTTGTTAGACCGTCCAGATCAAACTCCTGACGTTCTAGAAATGATCAATCTCCTTATGTTACAACTTAACACATATAAGGTAATAACCATAATTTAAAGTGTTTTTTTTTTTAATGTGCTCATATGTTCAATTATGTAAGTCTTTTTTTTAAATTTTACATCATCTCACGAAAAAACATTTTCTTTTTTATAAAGAGATTTTTGGAGCATGTTCAACCCGGTGTTGGTAGTAGTGGCACTGCATATACGCCACAGAGTCCTGACGCGAGTTTTCATACAATTGCTAGAGTATTGTTTACTTCTCCATATTCCACACCTAATTTATATAGGAGCCATGACACGCACCGCCAGACATCCACACAACGGTCAGGATCTAGAGCTGGTGACAAAGATGAGGCTGATGATGTGGTTGACATGGTTTCATTTCCTGGAGCTAGATGTGTGACCAACACAGGGACCCTTCCATGCACATTTTTGGTCGACGATAACAAAATTCCATTAAAACAAATAAGATTCCCAGGTAGGTTTTCATATTTTAACTGTTTCATGTTGTTCATCTCATACACAAATCATCTAGATTATTATTTTTAAATTAATTATCATATCATTTTTTGTGTAGGAAACGATCATTTTTATAGGCACCAAGAGAGAAAGAACTTGTTGATTTTTGGGGCATCCTTACGCATGAGGTGGAATTTCCAAAATTCCAACCTCAAAAAAGAACTTATGGATTATCTCGAAGGCCTCTTTGGAGTAGACATGTTTAATAAAAAAACAACCACCTCTGCAGTGGGAGAATATTTAAAATGTACGCGGGATGTTTATAGACAAAGCTTGGCAGGAAACCCTAGGTATGAGCATTATCTCTCGATTCCAGAGAGGGAGTGGAAGGCGATCATTGATGATGCAAAAGAAAAGATATTGAAAAAAATAAGAGAAAAAATAACTCGTACCCCAAGGTAAATTACAATATTTTGATTTCAATACATATAATTTTCTTTAGATCTAAATAAAAGTGTGGTATATAACATACTTGATAATTTTGATGATAGGTTGTCTGACACTTAGAAGGAAACGAAAGAAAGGATTTCCAAACATGGCCAACACAAGCTAGGCCAGGGCGGCTACTCGAGGTTACAATCACAAATTGTAAGTACCCAAACATATTAAGAATATTATTTGCATATCCTTACAACTTTCAGGTAATTGTAGCCAAAAACATTAAAAAAATATGCTCTTATGAATTGTAAGGCGATGAATTTGGAATTGAAACCATGGAGGAAGACCTTCAACTTGGTTACAAGTGCGACTATAAATACGTGGCCGATCGTAGGAAAAGCATGGGGCAGACCCCAAGATCTAGTTTGCAGGATAAGGTAAATAAAAATCGATCCACATTAACCTTTCGTTACTTATAAAATATGTAAATATTTGATATCGTCTATAACTTTAATGTGTTACTTTGTTTTAATCAGGGGAGAAACACTATCAATGAAACCATTAGTACTGACAACAAAGCGTTGATAGTGCAATGTGACCAGAAGATCATAGTGCTCCCCAGCAGACCCATCCCAGTGGGGTGCATCCCCAAGATGTTCCTGTGAATGAGGCCCACGACGGTAAAATGGTTGTATATTAATCATATACTTAATAATTTCGTACTTATAATTTTTGTACTTCTAATTTTTATTACTTATACATTTACGGTTTTGTCCTTATAAATTCTGTCATTTCAATGACATAGAATTTTGTAGTTGAGCATGCTCGACCTGAAGATCGGGAGAACAGAGCAACCATTCCAACGGTGCTAACTAGTGGACCAAGTAAATAATTACATTGTAGAGGTTTTTTTTTTAATATTAATGAACTACTTCAATGATATTTAAAAATTGGCCATATAAATTTAATATTTTTTGTTTTTGTAGGTGATGGCCCCTCACAACAGCCTCCACGTCATGGGTACGAGACTAGGTGTGCTCAACGTGAAAGGACTGAAGCAACATCAGTTGTTGAAGAGCACCTAGTAAACAAAGACATTGAGATGGATGGATTACTTCAGAACTGGAAAACACAAAAGAAGACTAAAATAAATTGATGATGTATAATAATTTAATAAGACAAATAGATCTACATTATATAGGTAGTATATTTGTAACATATTTTGAATGATATATATCATTTATAAAAACTCTTTTTTATGACATATGCCTTTGAATGATAAACCTCATTTATATGCATATTTTTTAGTAGAATATAGATTGGTTATTGGGGAATTGAGAGTGATGTGACGGGAGGGGAGGGGCCATAGGAGCTTCCACCTTCACATGGTTGGCCCTATTCATTAGAGAAAAAATTATTGGAGTCATTTATTCTTGGAGCAAACCTCTCTCGATCCAACGAAGCAACAACATAGTTAATGTTGACTTCGTTGTTGCTCCTTTAGATCGAGGTAGGTTTGCTCCAAGATCAAACGACTCCAATAAATTATTCTCAAAACCAAGAGGAGCTTATTTAGGATGTCACATCTGATATCTGTGTGTGTGTGTGTCACTATTTAATCTCCTCTCATATGGATTTTACAAAAAAGAATATCAATGGTGTTTAGTATTTTCAATCTTGTTGGTTTTGATTTCTATTAAGATTTATTGACATGTCTTAAAAATATTTTTTGGTTTTTACTAAAAACTGAATACAATTCTGTTTTTATTTACTATAGTATGCAGTTCGCGCATTTGCAGATGCTCTAGATGTTGTATCAATGCAATGTTTCACATTAGAATATCAAAGATCAGGTATGTCTTGTCCTTTTTTTTTTATGACTTCTTAAGGTTCCTTTTGTTTATTTATTTTTACATTACCATCATTTGTGGGCCACTACGGGGCCAWTCATTCTATCTAATGAACCACACCCAAGTATGTAGCATATACAATTCCCTTTAGTTCATCATATCATATGATTCACACAACTAATGTAATACTTAAACTTGGTTTTTTGCGGTTGTGTATAAGTAATCCCCTGGATATCATAGTATAAGCATAACCATAATTATCTAGTAGAGTATTTGAAATGAATGAGATATATATACCACTTTCGAGTAGAAGAACATGATAGCTCGATGACTGGTAAGGAATACGAGAAGCACATGGAATCTGTACTAGTAACTACATTGTATCACCTTAGAGTACTAGTATATCGAGTGTAATTGATTATGGAATATGTACTACTACTGTTTACATAATGTGTTTTTAATGTGCATTGGCATATGCATATACAATTTTCATGGCTCTAGTTTCCACTTTGCCAAGTTTCTTTTTTTTTGGTGCTATCAATTTTCTCTTATTTTTCTCAAACATTGATTGTTTGACATCCTTTAGTTGACTTGAAATATTCATTGAAGTTGTGTTTATGTCTAATTTTGATCTCTATTTACAAGTGTCTTGTTCTTTTCATTGTAATAGGCTAGCCTCATAATTGACCATATAAAAAATATTTGCAAAAAGAATACACGAAAAAGAACATTGCCAAAAAAAATGTAATAGCAAGAAGAAAATAAAAGTAATAGAAAATTTGAATAGACTACTATAATTGTGTTTGATCCCCTCAACTCCATTCTTAAATAAACAATTTTCAATGGCTTGACATTTGTGCCTTCTCCAAATATTTCAAAAACCTGATATGCTCGTTTCAATTATTTTTCCTTGCTATCATGTAGATATATTTTTCTTTGACCTTCATTACACTTTAGTGCTACTTCCATAGTGGTTTTCATATTCAGTGTTATGGACTCAAACTATACAAGCATACAATTTAAGAAACACACACTTTTGCATGAATCAAGTACTTTTGCAATGGAATTAGATGGAGCCCTCTCACAAGACTTTATTAGTCCATGCCAAAGCAGGGAATATAACAATTGATTGCAAGTCAAAATCATTTTGACTTTTGTAAATTTACAAAAAATTTAACAATGTTTTATAATGTTTTTCAATAAATACTTATTAATGATAATTTTGTATATAAATAAAACTATTTTTTTTATTTTGAAATATTCAAAATTCTATTTTTGATTGGTCAAAAAATCTGAAGTGACTAATTTCCCCTAGTTGGAGGTGACAATTAACCACAAAAATAAAATAATAAAATAATTTCTTTTAAAAAAATCCACAAATAACCACATATTAATTAAAAGTACAAATAATGGTTGATGTTACCATCATTCTATCATTCAAAGTAACGTGTAGTAAATGTAAGAATACACTTTGGATTTTGTGACTTTGTTTCATCTCCCAATGAGTTGATGCATGCACTTTCTCCACTGTCCAAGTGTACACACTCAATCACGTCAACCACAACGTTTAGCCTCGGGTTTTGTTTTGCATGCTTAAACAATGGAAACTCTTGTACTTTGTTTTGCATTGATAAACAACACCGGCTCTCTTGTACATTAATAATTATACCAATATCAACAGGTTATCTTGTCACTAATTCCAACCTACCCATTATCTATTACAATATGTTGAGGGCAACAAAGAATTTGTGTGGAAGGGAGGTAAATGTTATTAATATTTCTCTCGGTGAGGTGAATCTTGTAGAATTTCAAAGAATACTCCGAGAGAGGGTTTAAATGAAGAAAAAACATGTTTCTCTTGAGTGGGTTTAGCCTTTCGAATAGTCTCTTCTTGAATATTTGGTAAGCTTATGCCTCTTTCATTGAAATTAGAGGCTTCCTCAAATTTTTCTTTTTACAAGTTGAAATTGCAGTTTTCTTCTTTTTTTTTCTCTATTTTATCCTCGACAATCGGGCACTATATCTCTTTGTCTATGGAAAATAATGCGAGTTCCATTTGAAATTTGTGAATGTTTAATGGATATTCCCTTCATAATAGTGCTTTATCGGTTCACTGTTCGGAATTTGGTAAATATTATGAGAAGATCTAGTAAATAATATGTGAAAGATTTTGAATGTTGTTGAAACTTATATTTTTTGACTTTTTATTGCTTATTTTGTGAAACATTTGTTTTCTGCTTGAAAATTGCTAGGATTTTATATAGGTTATATATTGTAGAAACCTTGAAATTATTAAATCTTCAAAAACTACTCACAAATATTCTTTTATCTTTCTAGGACTAGTATTTTCCTGGAACCTATTTCTGGTTTCATTTTTTACTTTCAAATTATTTCTTGTTCATTCTACTATAGTTTTTGAGAGAAAAATCCTCTTGAATATGAAAGTTTCAACTTCTTTCTTGTTCATTCTACTATATTTTTTGAGAGCAGACTCCTCTTAAATATGGAAGTTTGTTTTGTGACGTTTTGTTTACTGCGTAGAGCTTGGGATGTCTATGATTCAATTTCAATAATCATTATCAAGGGCATGTTTAGAATTCATTTATAAAAACTAATCACACATGTCCAAATTCAAGGAGTGTCTTATAATTTTTTTGTCTTGGTGATAACATAGATGATCTCTCAATTTCGTTTGAAGAACAAATAGTAAATGATGATTTAGATGTAAGCATTACTTCTAGCCATTCAATTCCATTGTTTGTGATCATTATGCATAACTAGCAACATTGAAGATACAACAACATGAGTGCTTACAATTGCCTCATTTACAAAGAGTTACAATGAGATTTTACACATACAAGACATTGTCTTATGCTCTAATTTTTACTGCATTTAGATAACCATAGCAGGCTACAATAATTACAATGTTTTAAGTACAAAATTTAGAATGACACGAAGAGAACATACAAAGAAAGTTGAGATATATCCACTAGTCTAACTACATGCACACATGAATACAACCAAGATCACAAAAATCAACGAGGCTGGAGAGTTAGAGTTTGACTTGGACTCAATAAAAACTTGGGAGAGACTTGGCATAAATTACTGAGAATCTGTGTAGAATGACAATTTTTTTGTTTGGGTTATATAAAGGGGGCCTGATCCATAAAGGAATAAGAGATCGACTGAGTATGATTGGAGGACCTACACTAAATAAATGCTTAACTTTGAAGTCTTGTCTAAGTACAGGTGTGCACATGATAATTGTACTGTTGATGTGTGCCAGGAGTGGTAGGTCGAGTCGTATTGTGTTCACACACAGACCCAACAATATGAGTGAGGTGCACTTGTTTAGATCCCCATGCAAACCAGATTTATCCATAGGAATGAGTAGGGTACATAGTCATGTGTACTCGAATGTTGATGCACACACTTGTAGTAGTGCAGGGGCACTAATGGAGATAGAAAAGTCAACACAAATACTGAAAGAAAGATCAATCATCATAATTGGTTGTAATTCTTCTATCTCTTCATCTTCCTGATGTGTAAAGTTTAAACTATTATTACTAATCAAGATATGAACAGATGGGATGCAAACTTCCATGAATCTTCATATTCCCTTGGCACAAAATATTGTTTATACACCTCCCTATGAATAAACGGTAGTTAGTACGATTGAATGGCATTTATTATTGGTGATGAATTCATGTTGTTTATGTTTTTGTTCATAAGCAATTTATGTTAATTGACTTTTGTAGATGATACTTTTCCAAAAATCTTTGTGCTAGTTGTTCTTGTTGTTTTTGTTTTTCTGAATAATTTCATAACTTTTTTTTTCCATAATCTAGTGCTTGCGTTAAGAGAAGAAATATATTCATATGGAATATTTGCAAAGAATGACCATACTGACATCCACACACCTCATTCTTGCATTAATATTTATTATTATTTTTTAAATATATATATTTCGTCGCTCTTGCGACGAATTGCTTTTCGCAGAAACTAGGATAGGTCGTTTCTCTTGCGACGAAGAGGATCATCGATAGTATTGATAGTTCGTCACAAATATCGACACTTCATTGCTCTTGCGACAAATTTTTTGTCGCAAAAACTAGGATAGGTCGTTTCTCTTGCAATGAAGAGGATCGTTGATAGTATTGATAATTTGTCACAACTATCGACACTTCGTCGCTCTTGCAATGAATTGTTTTTCACAGAAACTAGGATAGGTTGATTCTCTTGCGACGAAGATGATCATCGACAGTATTAATAGTTCGTCACAACTATCGATGCTTCGTCACACTTGCGATGAATAGTTCATCAAAAAAACTAGGATAGGTCGTTTCTCTTGCAAAGAAGGGGATCGTCGATAGTATTGATAGTTCATTGCAAGAACTACTGGGATCATCGAAAGAGCGACGAAATATCGTTACCATCGAGGATACCTTATGCTTGAATATTTCATCATAAGAACTACTCTGATTGCCTCTCTTGTGACGATTTTCCTCGGTTGTCGTTCTTGCGATGATCACCGTTGGTCATCTCTTTGATCCGAAAATGATCTTTTAAACGACTATGGTTAAGTTTATGCATGAGTTATTTTACCATTTAGTGTTTAAAGAGAAGAAGAAGATGCTTAATGGAAGAATTATGCAGCCATTATAAATAAATCAGAATAGAAAATAGACTATAAGAACAAAAAACGATAATGCCAAAGATTGATAACGGAGTTCAACACAAATTTTTCTACATCTCTGGGCCTTTGTCTTTAGTGGGAGGCTTCTTATTAATATTCAATGCTTAAAAAATGTAAAATTACATCAAATTTTTCTTTGACTAACACAATAATTTTATGCTCTGTCTCAAGAACTCAACGCAACAGACGACACTGAAAAAGGTGGAGTAGAACTCCCAGAAATGGCCTCCAAAGCACCATTACTCTTCTGGCTTCCTTGCATAAAAATGGCTTACTCTCTACAACTTGGAATCATTCTCTTGTTCTAAACTTGTTCATGGCTATAAAAAGACCTGGTTTATATATAATTTGAGTTGGGGTCACATCCCAACTTCCTCCCAAGGTTTGGCCTCAATATGGGCTCCACATCCTAAAAAATCCACCAAAATCAAGCTTAAAATCATTAAAAAATATTATTATAAAGTTTAAAAACCAATTTTTTGGAATACATTGGGTCGTGCCCCTTTTCTCCAGGCCCCTAGTCATGTGAGCACCCATGTGGCCAAGAGATAGGGCCAAATGGCACCCAACCCCCAGTTGTCGGCCCTGGTCATGTGGATAAGTGCTATATCCGTGCCTTGGTCATGTGAATGGCCATATGGTCGAGTCATAGCCCTCGAATGTGTCGACAATTATACACCTTGGTCACATGGAAAGGTGTCCCGGTCGATGGGTAGACCCCGTTGGCTGGGGATTATCCCAAAACTCCCACCACATAGCATAACAAAACAAAAATGGGAGGCATGCCTAACAAGACCTGCCCCTACAAATTTGTGGGTAGTAGAAGTTTGTTATGTAATTGCATGTGGATAGGTCAGGGGTTTGAAACCGTCGGAGTCCAACAAATTTTGACCAAGGCCTTATTGGCCTGATCTGGGGTGCCACGTGGTGCCCTATGGTTGGGCCACGTGTCACCACAAGATTGTCTCGTACCAAAACAGTCAGTGGCACAGTCAGTGGCACAGTCAGTCAACACTATATGCCACACCATTTCCATGTGTCAACCTATCACTGGGTCATGTCATCATACAAACTGCCATGTGTCAGTCCGTACAGTACAATCACCTGTCACATTAACACCCGAAAACACCAAATCTGCATGACATGTGTCAGTCTCTGGTGCTACCATGTCATCATGCTGTCATCATGTTGATTTCATCCACCACGTGTCATGCTGATGTACTACTGATGTCATCAATTGAATTTGACCCGTTGACTTTGACTTTTTCCTGTTTTGTAAAAACTTTAGAACACAATATCTTCGCCATACAAAGTCCATTTTTCGAAAAAGGTTATACTTCCAGAATCAGCATGATGAGCACTACACAATGGCACTGGTTTAGTACGAATCTGAGAAATTTGAATTTTTGGCCTTTTTGGATCCATTTGGATCACACCTTGTCATTGAGACCTTTTGGTCCTCCAAAAGGATATTAACGAGACATCAAGTGTCAGATAAGCCTCCCAACTTGTCCTTTGTCTTTAAACTTTATCCTGTGCACCTGTCGCATCATAATCAATTGCATAATAACCATGACAATTGAAATCATATTGTTATCCATTTGAACTTGTTCACATCTTACTAAATCCACTACCATCCATGTAGAAAACATTAGCAGCGATAATATCAGAAATATGACTAAAAATGAACCAATATGTTTGATGAGCTTGTAGGAAATTAACTTATCTTGAAGCAAAGTATGATTGAACTCACATCCTACAACCATCTCATGTTCATGCTTAAGATCAACTGCTTTAATTGGCACAATTATAGGTATGTTGCTTGCATATGCTACCTTTCTTAATTGTTCCATCCTTAATAGAGTTTGATTTGCTTTAATATGATGAGCATGTACAACATATGTCGTCCTCTTCTTAAACAAGTGATATTGATTATGTTCCCTGAAGAAGATTTTGTTGTGATCATATAAATAAGGGCTACCTAAGACCATTCCACATGCTTCTAGTTGCACCACATCACATATTACTTCATCCAAAAACTTAGATGTAATTGCAAACTTTATGACACATTGTTTTTTTATGGGCAATTTATGATTTTTGATTATCCAATTTAGTGAATAGGGTTTGTGATGCATCTTAGTTTTTAATCCCAATTTCTTAACCACTTATTCTGAAATTAAGTTAGCATGAGATCCGCCATCTAACAAAGTGTCAATCTTGGTATGTTTCATAATGACCCTTATATGAAACAATTTACTTCTTGAATCATAACCATCACCAATTTTACTTGACAAACCAACCGCTGTGATTTTAATCTCATCACTTGAATCTGACCCCAAGTATGTTGGATGTGCTAATGCTGCAACTTTTTGCCTCCCTTTCCTCTCTTTGAACCACTTCAGTTTCTTCTCTGGGTGCAATTTCCATCAATGTTCATCATCGTGCCCTTCTTTCTGACAATGCTTGCAAGAGAGTTTCTCTTCCTTCACTGTCCCTGAGTTTTCTTTCTTCCCAATCCCTTTTCCTTTGCCTTCCTTCTTTGAAGATGATTCCCCTGATAGACCAACTCCAATTTTCCCTGCTTTAATATACGTTGCTTGAACATAAACCTCATCAATATTAGTAGGTCCAAACATAAACACAGTATTATGAATATGTGCAGACAAACCTCCTATATACTTCATCAGAGTTTCTTGTGTATGTAATGGAATATTTAACATCAAATCCATCTTATGAAATTCATCTGTGTATTCTTGCACTGATTTTTCTTTTCTCAATTTAAGACTTTTCCATTCAATTAAATCCTTCTCCTTATACCCCAAACGATAGAACTATTTTCTAAGTGCAAAAATAAAATCTTGCCATGATGGAAATACATTACCAATTTGTTGAGTACCATGTTGCAACTTACTCTGCCACCAGATGAGTGTTGTGCTTGCAAGATGAAGCGATGCCAATTTGATATTGGTTGCCTCATCATTGATTTGTTCACACTACAATATACCTCCATCTGTCTGACCCAGTTATCAATCTTCTCAGCATTGACTTCTCCATTTTACATGGGAAACTCGAATTTCACATCAAGGTTAAGTAATGGCATGTCGGGCTTATGTTTATGAGAATGAGAATGAGAATGTTTTCTTGCAGAAGTAGGATTTGAACTTGTACTTGAAGAAGAAGAATAAGAAGAAGAAGAATAAGAAGAAGAAGAAGAAGAAGAAGAAGATGGAGATGAAGGACGTGAAGGAGGAGGTTTTGGAGGGTCCTCTCCTTCTTCAATTTTGTCTTGCTTTGAATATTCCCCTTGAACAGGTCTCTTCCATTCCAAGTATTCATTATACAACACTTTTACCATCTCTGACATGGAAAAGAAAGTTTTTTGAAACTCTCTTTCATTTTGAGAAAGTCCTTCTTCTGATGCCATCTTCTCACTTTGAGATGTCCTCTTTCTTGATCCAATATTAGGATCTCCTTATACAAGATCTCCTTCACCACAACTTAGATTTTCCCTGGTAATCATGCATACTCAAAAAAAACCAACCGTCAACCTGCTCTGATACCACTTGATCCAAAAATGATCTTTTAAATGATTATGGTTAAGTTTATGCATGAGTTATTTGACCATTTAGGATTTAAAGAAAAGAAGAATATTCTTAATGGAAGAATTATGGAGCCATTGTAAAGAAATAAAAACATAAAATAGACTATAATAACAACAAACCATAACGCCGAAGATTGATAATGGAGTTTGACACAAATTTGCTTACGTCTTTGAGCCTTTGTATTCAGTGGGAGGCTTCTTATTAATATTTAATGATTAAAAAATGTATCAAAATTACATCAATTTGTTCTTTGAATAACATAGCAATGTTCTTCTCTGTCTCAAGAACTCAATGCAATAAATGACACTGAAAAAGGTGGAGTAGAACTCCCCTAAATGGCCTCCAAAGCTCCGCTACTCTTTTGGCTTCCCTGCATAAAAATGGCTTACTCTCTACAACTTGACATCATTCTAATGTTCTAAACTTGTTCATGGTTTTAAACATACCTAATTTATATATAATTTGAGTTGGGGGTCACATCCCAACTTCCTCCCAAGATCTAGCCTCAATATGGGCTCTAGATCCTCAAAAATGGGTAAAAATCCACCAAAATCAGGCTTGAAATTATTAAAAAATCTTATTGTAAAGTTTAAAAACCACTTTTTGGGAAAATAGTGGGCTGCGCCCGTTTTCTCCAAGCCCCTGGTCGTGTGAGCGCCCATGTTGCCAAGAGCCAGATCCAAATGGCACCCAACCCCCGGTTCTCAGTCCTGGTCATGTGGACATGTGCTATATACGTGCCTTGGTCATGTGAATGGCCATATGGTCGAGTCCCAACCCTCGAATGTGTCGACGGTTCTATGCCTTGTTCATGTGGAAAGGTGTTCTGGTCGACTGGTAGCCCCCGCCAATTGGGGCTTATCCCAAAACTCCTGCCACATAACATAACAAAAATAAAATGGGAGGCATGCCTAACAAGACTTGCCCCTCCGCCTTTGTGGCTAGAAGAAGATTGTTATGTTGTTTCATGTGGATAGGTCGGGGGTTAGAAACCATCAGAGTCCAACAAATTTTGACCCAGGCCTTATTGACTCGATCAGGGGTGCCACGTGATGTCCTGTGATTGGGCCACATGTCACCACAAGATTGGCTCATACCAAACCAATGAGCGACACAGTGACCTGCTAGTTAGTGTGCATAGTTAGCACCATATACCACGTCACTGCCATGCATCAACCTATCACTGGGCCACATCATCGTATGAACTTCCACGTGTTAGTCTAGTCACCTGCCACATCATCACTCAAAAACACCAAATATGCATGACACGTGTCAACCTTTTGTGCTGCCACGTCAACATTTTGACATCATCATGATGTCATGATGACATCATCCACCATGTGTCATGCTGACGTATTGTTGATGTCATCAATTGACTTCAACCTGTTGACTTTGACTTTTTACATGTTTTGGAAAAACTTCAGAACGCGATATCTTTGCCATACAAAGTCCATTTTCAAAAACGAATATACTACTAGAATTGGCACGACGAGCACCACGCGATGACGTTAGTTTCGTCTGAATCCAAGAACTTTGAATTTTTGGCCTTTTTGGATCTAGGTCATCTCGCTTGCAAAGACTTCCTTCGATTGTCACTCTTGTGATGTTATCCCAGGTTCATCGCACTTTCCACGACATGTGAAGCGATGTTTGAGGGGCCCAAGATTCGTCGAAATCTCCACGACATAATGTCGCAAGACCGTCAAAATGGTCATTGCAAAATGACCCAAATTTACTAGTGATGTTTAGCTATGCTAAGGTAACGATAAGTCAATCCATGATGATAATAATTTACCTAAAAGTTAACCACTTTTATGGGGCTCTTTTAAATATTATTATTTTATTTAAATAAGAGAATTATTTATTTAAGAAAAATAAATAATGGAGGAAATTATGAAAAAGACACATGGGTTAGGTGAATAATCACTTATTTTATGAATTATTAAAAATAGATAAAAAGGGAAGATACCACCTAGGGAGGTGAATATCTACTAAATTAAGAAAATAAGAAATTGGGGATTTTTTCAAATACAAAAAGTCTTTATGGTTTTGGGGTGAACCTGGATTGTAATTAATTGTTGTTAAAATTTGTTAGAAGAATGTTAAACCAAACATACAAAGTATGTTGGTCTGGAAGGAAGTTGGTCATTGTTGCTACATTAATCCTCTTATTAGTGGTGCTTTCACATGTTTAGTGATGAAAATCCACCATCAAATGGTAACCTCGTCATTGGTGCATATTCTATTGGTAAATTTTCATCTTTTAGCTTTTGGTTATGATCTCACACAACTTGAGGGTCTTATTGAAATATTTTTTCCTAAGTACGGTAGGGTGGAAAATCGCGGGCCCAAATTGAATTAGCAAGGATGAGGAGTTGGACATCATATCAGATGGTGGGAACGCCATTTCTCTCAAATATACTTTTAATTACAGATTCCTTTCAATGGTTATGTGTGAATTATGGTTCCTATTTCATATATGATTTCATGGGAAATTTATGGATTTATGGCACATGATTACTGGGATAATTTTTTTTTTTTGAATCTATATATGAAATGTTAACCTTGTTGTTTGTGTATGTGATTCCTTTGCATTAAATTTCTATAAGAAAATTTGTGTGCTTTTGACAAATGATAATGGGATTAAGTAGGATTAAGTAAATATATTGTTTAATTTATGTTGGATTCCATGCTTTTAGTTATTCATTTAATGCCCATGTAAGAAAGGAATGCAAAAGTGTTGGAAGAATGCATAAGATTTGTTATTTGAAGTATAATCAAGAGGAGGTTGGTCTGATTAGTTGTAGAAGGATTGTGTATACCTAAAAATTCTTTGGATGATTTATACACTAGTAAAATCTCTTCTCTATTCTAGTTTAATTTTTTACATTTAATATGTGTCAAATTGGGAAACGAGAGTTGGATTCTCTTTTGGAGATATGGATTTCTGTGAAATATATTATGTGTGTTTGTATGTGTGTTGTGGGAATTCTCATGAATTCAAGCATGTTGAATATGGTGATAAGTCAAGAAATGCATACTCATTGTGTTGACTTGTCATTCTTGTAGAAATTGACTTGACCTCATGAATAGAAAGAATGATTTATTTATGTAGATAAATCTTCTTTTCTTCCAATTTAATGTTGGCAATGTTTTGTGTGTATTATTATTTTTAATAGAAATACATTTGTTGGATACAATGTGTTTGAATTTTTCCAAAAAAAATAAAAAAGCATTAGAATGTATGCAAAATGTTTGATGGTATGCCTCAACCAAGCAAACATGAGAATTGAGAATGCAAGCACCATTTGCATGAGAGAATTCTTAAAAAGAATGTAGGCATCATTTGCATGAGAGAATTAAAATTTTCACGTAGTAATCTAAAACCATATAGACATTATTTTCATGTGTGTACTCTTATATGGGATTTGAATCTGTAGTAGTAAGATACAACCATGTAAACATTATTTATGTGTTTAATTTATAAAATCAAGTTGATTTTCCCAAGAGTGAAATGCATTGCTTTTGTAATTGAGTTATCCAACCAAGTTAAATTCCTAGAGCCGAAATAGTTGCACAATGCGTTTAGACACGTGGCTTTTTCTTGCAAAGTGTTTTTGGAAATGTGTCAATAGATGGAAAAATAAAAATTATGCTTATAAGTGTTTTTAGAAATGTGTCGATGGATAGAAAAAAATGTATGTTTTCAAAGTGTTTCTATAAATGTGCTAGTGGTTGAAATGAAATGAATGCGTGCATAGAGTTTGTTGTGTGATTCTTTTGGTTATTTTTCTTGTAGTTGATTTCATTGTCCCATACGATTTAATTTTCCAATGCATTTTACTTCATATTTTTTAGAATGAAACAACCCATTTGATTAATATGCTCACTATGTTTTTGAGTGATATGTAACTTATTGTTTATACCATCAATTTTTCCAATGCATTTTATTTTATATGGTTTAGAATGAAACAACCCATTTGATTAATATGCTCAATATGTTTTTGAGTGATATGTAACTTATTGTTTATACCATCAAATTTTGGGTACAATTGTAGCTTATCCAAGTTCTTTTGGTACCAAATGTAATTGAAGTGAGTTCATGTTGTTGTGGAAGATAGAACATGGAAGTTTTACATCATTAATTTGGGACATGGTTGTATCTTATCCAATCTCTCTTGCTATTAAACTTATTTTGATATCAAATTTAGCTTACAGTAAAAATTATTTTGTTATTGAAAAGAGAATCTAAATTAGGGTATTGTGTGCATTCTCATCAAGTGAATTAACTTGCAGTTCATAAACTTTAAGAGGGTACCATTTTGTAATATAAGGTCATTATATCACAAATGCAAGTAATTTAATATGGTTTCACAATTTGATGCGATATGCTATGAATGAACTTGCAGCTCATAAACTTTAAGGGTACTATTTTGTAATACAAGATCATTATCTCACAAATGCATGTAATTTAATATGGTTTCATAATTTGTTGTGATATGCTTTGAGGATTGAATCATGTGCTAGAAGGTAAGGATTTCATGACAAGAATAAGGATGTAAACAAAATAGCAAAACACTCTGTCTTCCTCATTTTTTACTTGGTTAATTCTCTTAATCATTGAATATAGTTTCATAAATTGATATGATTACTATTTATGGCTAAAATAAATGGGAAAACCATCATGATTGGAATTTTTATTTATCATTGAGAGATCTATCATTGTCATTATAAAATCATAAGGTTAGTTAGTATTGCTTATAGCATAGCCTTGTGTCTTTTGAATTTGAAAGAGTTTTGTTATGGTTAAGAGACTAACATGGAGTCTATGATAATGGTCTTGTGCTTGAAATGATAAATTAATAATTGGTAAACAATTATTTGAGATTTCTTGTTTGTTGAGTGTATTTAAAAGGAATTGTAAGCTTTGCTTCATTACTAGATGATGTTAGTACACTAGATATAGATGGTTTATACATGTTTTTCAAAATGTTGTTTGCGAGTGGGTAAACCAAAATAGAACTCTCGAATAAATTTGTGTTATGTTTTTGACCTTGTGTCCAACCTTATGGCATGTTCATCGAATGTTTGTGCTCTTGAAATTAATGATGTAAATTGGAACCTTTGTTACCTTGTGAAGAAAATATTTCGATATGACCTTAATGTTAGAAAAATAGGTGTGCTCATTTCACCATAGACAATATAGCAATATTGTCACCCAAACATAGGCACAAAGGCCACCCCCGAGCACCTTAACCTTGACAGATAGAATAATTTTGAAAGCAATCTAATAACCAACCAAGGTAGCGCACATATCTCCAAGGCTAGCGCACCAAGAAAGAATAACCAAAGACCAAGCATAAATTCCAAACCACAACCAAGAGAAAATCCAAGCCAAAAACGAAATGCTAGTTCTATCCTAATAAGAGTGTCTCCCAATAAGAATTACTATCCTAGACCATTCCCCCACATCGGCCACAAGGGGAATCATTGTCTATGGTACATTATCAATCTATCGAAACATTTTGATTACGAAAATGACTATTCGATCTAGACCATTTTCGGAACTGGAAAATGCCTATACGTTAGAAATCTTGAACCACTTTCTGCACTGGAAAGGGACTGCCCAACCTAGACCATTTTCCAAACTGGAAAATGACTATCCATAAATCAATAACATATAAGTTCTCCTTCCCAACCTAGGAGTAATCACTTCCTTTTCCAATAAGGAAGTCTCCATGAGCCCAAACCTGTCTCTTAAGTACGCAAACTTTTCATCTTGGACAAAGGATTTACCATAATATCTGTTATCTGCTCATTTGTGGAGATATATTGGAGAACCACTTCTCTCTTATAGAATTTATCACGGAGAATATAATGCTTGATATCAATGTACTTTGGCTTGTCATGGAACACCGCTTTCTCTAAAAGATTCACATGGCTCTGATCATTACATTATATATCATGGTCGAATTTAGCACCTGATTAGATGGTCTAGAAACCAACTTACGAACCCACATTGCTTATGTACAAGAATCACAAGCTACAATATACTTTTCTTCTGTAGTGTTGAGTGCAACATAATTTTGTTTCTTGCTAGCCCATGACATCATGGAAAAGCTCAAAATAAAACATATCCAAGTAGCATTTCTTCTGTCATCTGCACTCTGAATCGATAAATTCATGCAGCTTTATGTCATAATTTAAATGTCCCACAAAAAAAATATCTGGCTGAGTATTCTCCAAATACATTAACGATCCAATTAGAGTCTCTTGAACTTATTCAGATCTGTTATCATGGGAGTTAGCCATGGATTTTCAATCCATCATCCCAGACTTCTGAGTCACCATTCTGATACACTTTCTCTATCATAGGAAGTTTTCGCCACACTTCTTTTGTATATGAGATGTTGGTTGTGGAGCCTGATTATCTTCCTGATTTATAGGTCTTTTACTTTCAGCCGTGTTTATACCCCATGAAGTATTTACACCCCAGAAGTATGTACACTCTTCCACGCGGG
>JZKD02S0027039.1:338761-349891 GCA_000966675.3 Picea glauca | reverse complement strand
TTTTAGGTATTTTAGAGTATAAATAGAGGTTATATCGAGTCATTTTGATCACTCATTGAATATAAGTACAAGAGAGTAGTACACACTTATCTAGGAGGCTATTCTTGGTTCGTGTTTAGGTCTCTTTGGTCTTGATTTCATTAAAGAGCATTGTATGACATTGTACATGTTAGAGGAATCTATATTGAGGAAAGTTTGCAGGGTTTTCTCCCCCTTGAGGGTTTCCCTGAGGATACATCTTGTTGTTATGTGGATATATATCTTTCAGTTGTGATCCTTTTGAATATTAAATAATAATATTCATATACATTATCATATCTTATGAAAACTCAACAAAAAAGCATTTACCTTATTAAATTTCCCTTGGTGCTTTCTCTTGGGCATGTTGTAAAAATGATTTCCTTCCTATTTTGGATGAGGATGGCTCCTTCATAGGGTCCATACCTAACCCTAAACCCCCAATATGCCCCCTATAAACTTCCTCAATTTTCCTCTTCCTATTTCTCAACATATATCCACAAGAACTTTGAACATCCCACCCACCCTTTGAAGTACACCCCTCCATAGAAAAGTCACTCGACTAAGAGGAAATGACAATGATGCTTCCTTCCTAGAACTAAGGAATTAAATCGTCTTTCCTTAGATATTTGGAAGAGTTTCCCTACCCATTCCCTGACCCTCTAGATTTCTATATGTCCTGAGAACCTTTCACATGCAATTCTAAAGGAGATAGTCAAACCTCCATATTCTTGAAGTCCAAATTAACCTTTTTAGCAGTGGGAAAAAAAACTAGATATGGGCTCAAGTACCTTACCAAGAGTCTGAAGCGCCTACTCCTTCAATATTGGAACATAATCTATGTCTAATGGGACCCTTCATCAAGTGGAAGGTTTGGTGGCTACCACATTGCATGCTTATGTTGCTCGCTAGTATTCACAAGCCTTGGACTAGAGCCCAAAGACAAGGCTTCAATTTTTTCATCCATGGCAATTACTAAGAGTGGCTTTGGCTATTGAGCTAACACTTCCTTGGATTTACCCTCGTACAACACTTTTTCATCAGACCCCTATAGATTTTTATTTTTCCTCCAAATCTTCTGAGTAAAGGGATAAGAGTAATATTCTACTACATGGCATTAAATAGACCCAAAAGAGAATCTTCATATAATTTACAAGCTAAATTTACTACCATGGTCTCTAGATTAGACAAAAAAACCCTTAACTACATCAATATTGACCAATATCCTAGCAACCATCCAACAAGCACTGGACTTAAAATGGTATATCAATGTCCAAAGTTTTTCTCTAAGAATCGTCGATTTCCTTTAAGACCTTATCTAACCATAATTCTAAGGGAAATCTAGGAAACTTGACCCAAATTGGAATCCTCCTTACAACTTCAGATCTAGGTTTGAAACATTCTAACCATGTCTGCAATGACAAATAGGTTCTCCAAATACCATCTACCACTGAACATTTTCTATGAGTCTTCTACAAATTAAGTGAAACATTAAGTTAATCCACCCTTTGCATAGCAAATGAAATATAAGAACATACCTTGGGACTAGAGTCTAGACCTTCTAAATCCAACTATTAAGAGAATTCTCTAAAATTTATCTTCCATGAAACTTCCCAATGACAACCTTAACCAAGTATTCCATCATTTGTTTAACCCTCGCATCTTGCGTGAGCACCATTTTTATTTTCAATCAATGCTACTTGACCACCTCACAATATCGCTTCAACTTGATACCTACCACTGCATGTGGATCATGAGATTCATCAGGCATTACCACACTCAATAAACCCAAATCAATCCCTCTACCAACAAATTTTGATTCAAAATAGTGATCCTCCCCTACATGCATAGGCTCTAGGCTTGAAGAAACCTCCAAAAATAGACAATCACCACCCAAAACCTTACTAAGTGCCATATTTAACTCTATTACGTGAATTAGACTAGATACATATTCCCTTTTACTAGAGACTACAGTCCTAGGCCCTTTTCCTTCACACCAAAATAATCATCCAATAAACCTTTTCCAAATAAGTCCAAATCCCACGACAATACAAAAACAAATCGAAGTTCTTGTCCAACCCTACAAAAAGTTACAACTCCTCACCACTACCCACTTTGGAATTTATCCCTAATATGTTTTCTGAAGAGTTTGTTTATCCCGAAGTTCTCAAATCCCCTTTAGCTAGAATAGGACCCAAACCTTCTCCCATAACCCACTGGGGTCAAGAAAATGTATTGGACCTCAAGAGTATCCTTTAAGTAGCCCACCAACTCCTCCTCACACACCATCTTCCAACTAACTAGTGGGATTCATTTAGTAATAACTAACATAGTGGACTTAGTCCACATTAAATGGCCACCACGCCTATATTATTATTAACTCTAATGGGATCTTTTACCCCCATTACATCCCTATGGGGGATCCCAGTATTCCATCCCCTTTTAGAAAGCATTTCCCTCAACACGTGTACATATGATGCAAATCCCTAAGCCAGGGTCCCATGTATGGGTGTTGCAATCAATGTTGAGAGAGAAGTAGTTCAATAAATTTGTCCATAAGCAGCTCATCCATAAGCTAGGATCCCATCTACAAGGTTTCTTGTTGGCTCTCCATTGATGACACATGAAACTAACAAATAGTTGAGTGTTTTTTTGAATAGGCTTGCCATGGTTATATGGATCCAAATATTCTTCCACCCAGATGGTAGGGCCATCACAATTAAAAGGATGATTTGTATAATAAAAAAATTGTCGTTTTGTATTTGAGGGAACACTACTACCAGAGAATATTTAAACTAAAAATTGGTATTAATAATTGGTTCATGACTTCCCTCAATGATTATCACTATATATGGAGGAGTATGATAATAAAAAAGAAGCTAAAAGTAGTTGTCTTCACATAAATTAAAGATGTACATATACCATTCATCACAAGCCTCCCCTAAATCACACCAGGAAAATATGTCTCTTATGTACTTCCCTTTAATGACCACTATGATCTGTATTTCCACTATTGTCTCCAAAATACTTTGAAATAGTTACCTCCATGCCATCCAGTGGTTCTATTAGGGTTTTTAGGTAGAGATTTAAATGGCAGTAACTCCTTCAATGTATCCCAAAAACATATAGTCCGGCTTCAATATGTGCATCCTATAAAAATTTATCTACTCTAGAATACATGGAATTAAGTTGTGATTATAACCCAAAAAAAAAAGTAAGATTGATGATTCTAAATCAACAATATCTTCACTTTTTTAACTCCAATTTGAGCAATCTTTTTTAAATTTCATATTATTTTATAGGAATCCAAATTTGTAGTTTGTTTCTTTAGATTCTATTTAAAAAACTTTAAAAAGGATCTAAGTGTTGCAGCCCAATTTTTCCTCCTGAAAATCTACAAAAAAGGGACAAAAAAATAAAGGTAAATTCTTTCTCTTAGCCCAAGAAAATGCTTTAATACCACTTGTATGGATTGTAACTTTACTCATATTTCCCTGACAAATATTAAAATTGGATTTGAAACATATTGTTTAGTCTTCTATCCAATTTCATTAGTAGCACTAAATTTGGAGCTCACTATATTTATATATGATTGTTTTACCAAAACCATTTGTTTAAGCCAAGCTTGAATACTAGACAAAACCCTAATTTTCGCAAGTTGTTACTCTGAAAATATAGCAAACTAGAGTCTAAAAGTTTTAGCCAATGTACTTTGTTGTGTCGTCTATAAACCCTGCAAATTCACATAATGAAAGTCCAAAAAAACTTTAGAGCGAAAATGGTAATATGACTTCTTTGAAGGAGCTAAACTAAGGACTATCTACTTTGATACTCTAAAGAATGAGATTAGAGAAATTTCTTGGGTAAAAAGGAGCAAGAATTTTCCTTTTTCCTTTTTCTTTTTCTTTTTTGATTTTTTTGTATATTTTCAAAAGGAAAAATAGGGCCATGACACTCAAATCAAATTACGAATTTTTAAGTGTAGAATCTAAAGAAACAATTTGCCAATACGGATTCCTCTAAAAAAAATATGTTATTTCAAAACACAAATCACTCAAATTAGAGTGTGAGAAGTGAAGATATCATTAATTTAAAATCCATTATTTTACATTTTTTTTCTATTACATATTTGACTTCATTCTAGGTATTGTATATCATACAACTTTTGGCAGACCATCTTGATTGTAGCCAAACCAAGGCTGGGCGAAAAAGCACTTCAGTAGCTACAATTTGATATATTATATGATATAATTCTGAGTTCTATTGAGGAAGTTACAACCATATTTTCCAATTTCCAACTCAAAACCTTGTTGAAACTAAAGAAAGGCATTGTTGGAACAAATTAGGGAGGAATGAAATCAAATGATGGTGATAATGATCCAACCTTCTAAAAATATTTAGGAGGAAATTGTCAAATTTAGCATCAATGGGTAATATACAAGAGAGATATGGGCATGGTATGATTTAGAAGAAGCTTTTGAAGAATGTTATATAGGAAATTTACACTTATTTGAAGACAACTACTTTCAGCTTCTCTATGCAAAAATCCTCCACTATATTAAAGTGACTAGTTTTCAAATTTCAATTTTCTTTGTGAAAAAATCCTCCATACCAATTTTTAGTTTGAATCCTCTCTAGTTGTAGTAGTCCCTCTAGATCCACAACCAACCTTTTGCAAACATGTGGATGATTTTTTGGTTATGGATGGTCATAGTATGTTGGTATATAGATATTTGGATCCATATGATCATGGTGAGCATCTTCACTAAAACACTTGGTCAGTGATCAGCTTCATGAGTCATCAGTGGAGAACCAATGTACACATTAGTACATGGGATCTAGGTTTATATACTCAATTCTCAAATGATTGCATTCTCATCATCGAGGGAAACACCAACGCCTAAGATATAGGCTTATGGATGTTATTCTTGCATGAATTCATTCTCAACATGGATGGAAACACCCATACATGGGACTCTAGTTTATGAATGAGCCCCTTATGGACACATTTCTTAATTCATTCTCAGCATTGAGGGAAACACTCGTACATGTGACCCTGGCTTATGGATGTAACTCATAAATGTAAGCATTGAGGGAAATTATTTTCAAAGGGGAATGGAGTGTTGAGAACCCCCTAGTGATGTAATATGGGCCTAAGGGTCCATTAGAGTTAATAATACGATAGGTATGGTGGTCATTTAATGCAATTTGGGATAGGTCCACTATGTTAATTATTATTAAATAAGGACCACTATGTAGTTATCATTCAATACATGTAATGTGTCATAGTCATTAACATAAGGAACACTCATGGTTAGAGTTAATATTTTAACTATAAAATAAGGATGGAGTCCTTATTATTATTTTTGGAGCATTGGTCATTTGGAGGTTAACCCCTCAAAAAGGCAAGTGAATAGGATTTTAGCCTTCCATAAAAGGATTATTATATGGTGTTACCCTAGCTTAAGGGTTTATTATATAAAGAATTAAAGTGTAATTTCTATCATATTTTTGGATACATTGTTTGTTACTCATCCTCAATGTTAACGATCATAACAAGTTAGTTGTGACACTCGCCAGATGAGTTGTCCAATTTGCAATCCCTTAATGAAACACTCATTAAGGATGTTCATATATTAAAACAAGAAAGGATTAGCAAAGTTGGAAAAGGTGATTCAAGGAAAGAAAATTATACAAAAACTAGCTATCAAGGATTAACACTAAAAGGAATTGAATTTGGATGGATGGATCATTATTAGTGAACCCTACATTAATGACTGGGATTTATTAAATTTATTGAATGAAAACTACCAAGTGGGCCTTATTCTATAATAATTGACATGGTGGACCTATTCCACATTACATTAAATGGACACAATTACTATAAATAAGGACTCCATCCTTATTTATATCCATCTATAAAACCCTAAGTGTTATTGGTCTCTACATTTTGTGTAACTTAGCTACCATTATATTACTATTTATAGAGAAAATACATTCATTTTTTTTTACTATAGGCTCTCCTGTATGAGGTAGATCTGCTACTATCAAAAAATAATATCAACTATATTTGGGTTTGTCTATCTCCCACTAGAGAGCTACTTATTGAAAACCAACTAGAAATTAATTCATATAGATTGAACCTAAGTTGAGAGAGCCAAGACCTCGTAGGTTCTAAACCTATAAGAGCTATCATATATATATATATATAACTTGAGTAGGCTAGATATTAGCAATCAGAGTCCTCCTCCATATCTACAAAGACTAGTGGACAAGATTCATCCTATAGAGTGGAAGTTTCTTCTTTGAATGCATTTCCTAAATAACTCCTTTGGCTTTTTCCTCACATGTCCACCTCCATGCTTGGTCTATCTTGGTTGCCTTGGTTTTCGCATCTAATTCCTAAATGTCATCTTTGCATGTTTTTGAGCCTCGTTGCATTAATATGACCATAATATTTGTGTTCAAGATATTCCATCCCATTGTAATATTATATTTCAAGCTTATCTAACCTCCAGAGAATTTCTAAGTTCTAGTTTCCTCTACTTTCAATTTCATGGACTACAATCCCCTTAAATGCTATTACAAATCTATTATTTTTTCATATTTGAAATCCCTACTCTTGGTAACCGAGGTCAAGAATCAAAGGTGTTAATTATGCATTGATACGTTCACTATAAGTGCAGCCATATTCCTCCCTTACCTTGTACTCTAATACCACTACCCCTCGTCTGACCTCAGCTGAGAATTGTCAATTATAGGTTTATGTAGTAACCTTCACTGGCATCAACTTATTTCTTCCTATAAAGGTCCTTTCTCCCTAGATTTATTCTTTCTTACAATTGTGGATCTAACCCTCATAGTCATGGAAAAATGGTAGAACCACAACCTCCTCACTCCTTGAGCTATTGACAAAAATCTCCCACTACCACATCACAAACACATAACTTCTGTCATGGAGCCTTTAATGTAGAGGACCCAACACAAAACCCACAACATTTGAAAATTCCTTGACTCAAAGTCTAAACCCAACGTGAACTCCAGTAAAGTTAAATACCTCCACATTGACTCTCGATGACAAGCCTAGATCCATAACTTCTCTCTACCATCCATCATGGTAGGATTAAATGGTATTTATGGCCACCTTAAGCTCTGATTTCCTATGGTAATGGCACGGAAAGGGTGGGATCACTATCATTGTTTGTGTCCCCTCCACTGCTTCCCTTCATCCTATACACATGTATGGATGTACTTGGATTCACCCCATTGAGAATCTATGTTGCCTCATGCACTCCTCCTCCAAATTCCTCCCTAGTAACCCATCTAGGGGACTATTGGCCTTTACATGAAGGAGTGGGACAAATTAAATATATTGCATGATAACTACCTAGTGGGCCATATTACATATATTTCATGATAACTACCTAGTGGGCCATATTACATATATTGGATAACTACCTAGTGGGCCATATTACATATATTGCATGATAACTACCTAGTCCATGTTAATCCTTAGGGTTAAATCAAGTGGTCTTGAGTTGTTGGAGATATTACACACTCACCTAGGTAAGTATTTTCATAAGGTTGATATTCCAATGTTGAGGGCACTTCCATATATGTGATATTTTGTCTTGATAATATTCCCCTACAAATTAGCCTTCCCTCTTCAGTTCAGAGTTCGTTACACCTCAATTAGACTAGTAGAAGTCACTCATGCATGAAAACCTCAGTTTTATCACTAGGAGTGTGCATGTATCATGCATGTGGTTAAGAGGGTGCATATATTGTGATTGCATGTGTTTCTCTCACTTCCATATGTATGACTTAGTTAACTGATGATTGCATGGACCAGTTAACTAGGACTAGGTGACATATTACTTTGGCTTATGTTAGTGAGTGTCTAGATCTCTCTAGATCATTACTATGGTGACTTCACTTATCCATGTAGAGCATATCATGTGTATTTTACCATTTTACTCGACAATTAATAGAATTCTTTCATTCTACTTTATTCTCTTCTCTCTCGCAAGCTTTATGTGTTCATTTTCTACTAGCTAGGTTTGTTGTGAAAAGTTCACATGTTATCAGAGCTTTGTTTGCTAGGATAAAGTGCACAAGCATTTTTATTTGTAGGTATAGGAGGAATATGCGGTTAGAGAAGATGGATTACTCATCAGAAATAATTCTCACACCTCATGATGTAGGAGCATCGTCAGCAAAGCCACATGGGATGACAACACAACGCTTAGCGTGCCTGTTGAGTAAAATTTTAAATTTTGAAAGATGGCGTATCTCAGAGAACTTTCGAGTAAATGTTGAATCAGAGAAGTTTTAATGATCGGAGGATGAAAGATCGCGTCAAACCAGGAGAGATGAGATCATCATTTAGTTTATTTGATGTTTGCATAGATTGGGAATTTTTGTCTTAAATTGTCTGTCACAAACGTTTATTGTAATAGGACTAAGTAGTTGTAATCTTTTATTTCGATCAGGTAGGTAGTTGGAGGGAACCCTAGAGGACCTCTTGTATAAGTAAATGCATTGTATGCTTGAATAAGGCTGCTGCATATTAGGAGGAGATAGTTGTCACTAAATGTATGTTGTTTTCAGAACTGTAGCCATTTACATTTGAATGAATATAACATAGGGATATTGACCCAATGCATGGTGTTACTACTATTTACAGTTTCCCTATTATTTTTTGTTTTCATGAATGAATGAGTTATGCTATTAAGCATATGAAACTGTGAAGCACTTGGATAAACTTCAATCGTTTCTCTTCGTTGAGTTCATGCAAGGTGTGCATATAGTCTGCAAGGAGTGCGTTGTCGGAGTTTGTTTCGAATCATAAGCTCATAAGAGATAATGTGAAACTTCCATTTGCAAGGAGTGCAAATGGGACTGCTGCAAGGTGTGCACAGTCGCCCGCAAGAAGCTAAGTCTTGTGTAAGAATATGTTGCAAGGAGTGCACAGATTCAAAGTTTGACTAAGAGTCGAAGTAACCCTCTAAGGAGTCAAAGGGTTCGAGAGAGAAATCTCAAGAGAGATAGTGGGAGAAATCTTCAAAGGGAGTGAAGAGCTGAAGGTTTCATGATTTATCGGTCAAGATCCATCCAGGAGGGAGTGGGGTCATTCCAGATTGTTGGATATGGGAAAAGTGCACGAGTTTTAAGTCTTTGTGTGCACACAAGAGTGAGAAATCGCCAAACTCCCGAAAGGGGTTAGGGACCTTCCATCATCCAAAGGGACAGGTGGCGTAAGATCTACAACTTCGAAGTGGAAGCACTTTGGAAGTTTTGCAGACAAGGAGAAAGAAAAATAGCCGAAGAGCTGAAGGCTGAAATAGATACTGGTTGTTGATCGCCAGAAGGACACGTGTCAACAGATCTAAGACTTCGAGGAAAGTCACTTCGGAAGATTTCAATTGTGGAGTGTGACAAACTCCCGAAGTCTCGAAAGCCGAAGTAGATCGCAACCATCCGTTATGGAGAACACATGGCGAGAGATCAATAAGTCTGGAGGCATAACACTCCAAAAGGAAGTCGACGAGAGCGGAGAAGATCTGGATCGTCAGATCTGAAGGGATGTGCGTCGACATATTGTGTATTTCAGGTGAAAGTACTCCGAGAGAAAGCGAGCGTGGAGAAGTTGAGACTTTCGAAGGTCGAAGTCCCGAAGTGGACCAGACCCGTCGATTAGAGTCGAACGTGTGGTGCCTGATTTAGAACTTCGGGTACAGAATACTATGAGGGAAAGTGGATGTTGGAACATATCGAACTCTCGAAGCATTGAGTCCCAAAATAGATCACGACCGTTGGTCATGAGGGAGGATGAGGACCGTTGATCTGGTCCTGGTTGAAAGTTTTAAAGTCGCGAAGCGCTAGGAGGTTAAGCCTCGGGTCACATTCCAAGGTCACATGCAAAGAAGGAGCTGGCACCCATTAGTGTGAGATTTGGAAAAGGGTGCTAATAAATAAGGGCCTGTGGGTACCCGTCGATCTGAGAATGAAAATCGACGGTGGGGAATCATTGCGAGGAGTGGAGGAAAAATTAATGGACATGTTATTTCATAGCCCGCTATTCACCAATGTCGTTGATCTCTTCGGGAAGGGGGATCAACGACCATGATTTAATCGAGTTGGGTGAGCACTTTCTGATTGTGGGGATAGAGCCCTCTGATAAAGAGTGAGCACGTTGGTGCCCCACAATTACTGTGAATCGTTGATCGATGAACAAATCGACAATGACCGAATCATGACCATGAAAAACCTGAGGGTGATAACAGGGCCTATGTTTGATTGATATTGAGACAATTAAGGTCTTGAGGAGATAATCCAGCTCAAGGAGATCAATATCCTTGACCAGGAGGTCGCACAACCCTGAGGGAGAGTAGGGGGGGTCTGCATCAAGTGGCATCAGAGCTTGATTTTGTTTTAGGTAGCAGAAAAAGAGCTCAAATTTGTACTCTGTGGGTGAGAACCAGTCATCACAATGCCACTGAGGAGACACGTGGAGCCACTTGTAGCAAATCATGTTGTAGAATGAGAAACGAGAGAACTTCGTGCCAGATTGGAAGCGATGGAAGCAACGCAGAGAATAACACCTGACGTTGGAGATGTCAGTGACGCAGAAAGTGAAGAGACAGAGGTAGAAGAAGTTGTAGGGGGAGTTTTTTTCGAAGAACGCTTACTGAAAGTTGTTTTGAAGTTGGGAGCTAGAGAAAAAGATAGACATCCCAATGTATGAAGGAAATTTGGATGTTGAAGAGCTGTTGGACTGGATAAGGTCCATGGACAAGTATTTTCACTATGAAGATGTCGATGAGGAGAAGAAGGTGAGAGATGTTGTCACCGAGTTGAAAGGACATGCAACACTGTGGTGGGATGAGCTATAGGCTGACAGACGAAGCAAAGGCAAGCAGGAGATAAAGAATTGGGACAGAATGGTAGCTAAGATGAAGGATAAATTCATACCCAAGAATTATCAGATACATTTTTTCAGGAAGATGTAGAACCTGAGACAGAAAGGAATGACAGTGAAAGAGTACACATAAGATTTTTACAAGCTAAACATCAGGACTGGGTAGAGTGAGAGAGATGAAGAGAAAGTTT
>JZKD02S0027039.1:245949-270143 GCA_000966675.3 Picea glauca | reverse complement strand
GTTCATCCTCCATTTTCTCTGCAATTGCGGCCCATGATTTAACATTGTGTACTACTCCAGCTGCAGTAGTATCTGAAATGATATCGCCTTCCGGTTGTTCTTCGGTTTTCTTTGAGGTCTTTTTGGGCGCCATAACTGTATGTTCACCGGCTCTGTGTTCAGTACCTCAGCAGCAAGAGTTCAAGAAAACAAAATGCCAATATTGGAACAGTCTCAAAGAGGAGGAAAGAACTCTGTGTTAACTTGAATACCTGTAGCATAGCAGAATTCAGCTTCGAAATAATGTAAACGTTTCAAAAATTATTTCGAATATATCGTAAAATCTTCGAGATTTGTACTCTGTTATGAAATAAATGCAAAAGATATTCCCGATAATGTKCTTTTAATGTTTGTACCTGAKTCYTTCCGATGTTTTTCAAATATGATAGAAACTTACCAAATTAAATAATTATYGCATTAATGRTCATTTATTAAAAGTTTAAAACCTTACACTTTGTTTTGAAGAATGATTAATTAATGTTAATTTTGATTTGAATTGAGAACACTTTCATCGGGGTTTCGGAACTTTCGATGTCAAGAAAATAAGTCATCGTAAAACCCCGATCGCCAAAATGGCGGTGTATTATTTAGTTGAAATCTTATTTTTATCTTAATTAATCTAGATTAGATTTTCGGGATTTCTTTAACCAAGAAATCGGAAATCGGGAAATCGGGGATCGGGGGATTGGGAAAATTGATGATATGAAAATTGTCGCTCACAGAATCACGAATCGCGATTTCCCGATAAGATTAACTTAAAGTTTTAGAACCCTTTTTTAAATGTGATTTAAGTAAATGATGGATTAATCAAGGATTAATGTATCGGGAAATCGGGGATCGGAGTTTCGCTATTTGATTTGTATTGAAAATTGTTATTTCAAAGCTGCGAATCCCGATATCCCGATATGAATTTAACATTTCTTCAAGTTTTATCAATATTATTTGAAAAAGTGTTTGGAACATATGTTCGTTTAAATTTTAACCATTCTTTTTCCAAAAAAAAAAAGTCACAAAGGCATTTCGAATTCATCGGAGATGAAAAGTTTTGTTTTAAAAAATTTACATAATGCAAAGACTCAAAGATACCAATTTTTTTTTATCTTTAAGGTTAAAAAATCAATGTTTGTTTCAACACCAGGTGTGCGCGGCTTTTAGTGTCCACAGTCGCACATGTGCACTTTTCCTGCGTTTCTTGATGGCGCATGTGTGTGCGCGCCCTGTATAGTCATAGCGCATCCTGATTTTATAACTTGTTGTATAGTTTTGGACCTTCTGGAAATGCTTTTTTGGTAATTTTGGTCCATGGGTGAACTAATAGTTGTTTGAAGATGATGGATTCCTGTAACCATTTGCGAGCGAAATTTCAGTGATAACAATTGGAACCTATATTGACATAATAAATTAACTTTCTTGATGATAAGTAGTCTTTGAATTAGGTTGTCAATGAGAAATCCCTTTAATATGCTACAATACTAAGCATTCCCATAATGGTTGTGATTATGCCAAAAAAATTGTATTGTAGTTCCTTTCACCTCAATTAGGCACACAGTTCATACAAGTTAGAAAGTAGAAAAAAATTATCACCACAATAAGTAAAAGAGTGGTTCATTCTTTACCTAACCGAACTTTTGCATTTAGATTAGTCCCATGTCCCAAAGATATTTGCATTGCTAGTGTTCATACATGGTCATACTTATATATTAGTTAGGCCCTAACCATCATTCATTATTAGTAGATTAGTTATGGTTATGTCGACTTAGTGGTAGGTTACACCATGCTCACTTTATATCCTATTCATAATAAAGGAGATTCATTTGTATAGGCATCTTGTCTTGTGCATTGGATATATTGTACAAGGAGGTTTCCCCCTTGAAGTGGCTTATTATGCATTGACTCTTTATCATTCTCACAGTGTGGACATACTTATTCTTTCTATTCTTATGATATTTGGGAAATTTGGTTCATAACATTTGGTTTCAGAGCATATGATCCTTAGGTTTGGCTCCTTCTAACAAGTCATCTTAGCATTTTCGTTATAACTCTTTTCTAGGCATTTTCAAATAGGAAATATTTAGGTAGTTGAGGAGACGTAGCAAAGAAACTGTGGTAAAATTTCCTATTTTAATTTGCTATAGTTTTCAGGTTACATCTATGGAAGTTAGGGTTTTTTACTAGTCCTAAAACTAGTCTCAATCAAGTGTTATGGGTAAAATATTTATACTTGAATCTAGTGAAGTCCAAATTGAGTGTCATAAGTGTCATTGGAAAGAATAAAGATAATAGTATTTCATGACCAAATTTTGGAAGTAGATCTGAAAAATGGGACATGTGGAATTCCATACAAGTTCTCTCTCTAAAAAGGGAAAAAAATCAACAAGTTTTAGGAAAGTTACCATAACTTCTCCTTTGCACATCAAAATTTAGTCACACTAGTGGCATTGTAGAGGAAACATATCAAGATACTACATACCGAAATGTTAGACTCGAGGGTGCATAAATTTCGTATTTATATTAGGTACAATATTAGCCTACAGAGCAGTCTCCAAATCAAGGTGTTAAAGGTATGTAACTTACATTTGACATAAATTTGATTGAAAGATTTGTCTTGGGTGATTAAAAATGTGGGTAAAGTTAATATGTAGAAGAAATATAGATAAATATTAGTGTTATCCCACATTCTAAAGGGTGTTGAAAAACATTCTACACCAATTAAGCCTCTAAAGAGCTCAACCATAATTCATGAAGAAAGTGAAGATATACATAACCATCTATCCAAAATAGAGAACCAATTTAACTAATTCATTGATAAGTCGATGAAAAATGTCGATTTGGTAAATACAAAAAGATAAATAGAAACAAAGATGGAATAGATGGAACAAAAGAGCGATCAAAATATGGAACAAATGAAATAGAAGATGGATTAGGAACAAAGATGGATCAAAAGATGGAATGGATCAAATAGAAGATGGTGGCCATGTTCATACAAACCCTAGATGACAGGCTCACTAAAAGTGATAATGTGGCCAGAGGGACTTGGGACAATAAAGGTAGTATTCATATTGAACAACATTCCATTAATACGCATATGCTAGGAGGATTTAACTCTAATATTGGAGCTAATCATGGATGGGTTCCTTAAGGTAACCACTTTCCCAATGTTGAATTAAGGAAGTTTCATGGAATAGATGATTTTACATGGGTGAACCAAATAGAGAAATACTTTGGATTGCATAGTATTATGGATGATAAACAAAGGATTTTCTTAGAAACTCTATACTTTGAGACAAAACCCTATCAATGGTATCAATGGGTAGTTAAAAGGAAGACTCGTTCTTATTAGTATACCTGGGGTTTATTTACAAGAGACTTAGAAGCACAATATGACAAACTTTGGGACCAAGACTACTTTATTCAATTGACAAGAATCGAGCTCTTAGGTGATGTTGAAGATTATAATTCAGAAATTTAGGTACTACCCACAAGGGCGGATAACATAAGCGACAAACATCTATTGGAAGCTTACATGGGTGGATTAAAAGAATAAATTTAAACATGATCTTTGCTTAAAACATCCTATAAATTTTATGGAAGATATGCAATATGTTCATCACATTCAAGCTAAGAATAGGGCTACACACATGTCTATCACATGAACATATATAGGAATCACATATAGATTTGTGCCTTATATGGAAACCTTGCATCAACCTACTTGAATATCATAGAAGGAAATGGATGAAAGAAGAGCAAAAATACCATGCTCTTGTTGTAATAGAAAATGGTCAAAAGGACATAAATGTCAAGAAACAAAACTGTTCGCTTTGGAAAATAACGATAAGGAGGAAATAGAGACATATGCACAAATGGGTGAGGAAGAACTTGTGAACTGAAAAGAGAAGGAAAAAGATGTAGAAATTTTGCACAACATAGATCCAGACATGTGTGAAATATCTATTCATGCATTGGTAGGTTTGTCAGCACCTCAAACCCTTAAGATTGTAGGATACCTTAAGAAGAAAAATTCCATAGTGCTTATTCATTCAAGTAGTACACATAACTTAATTGATAAAAGATTAACAAAGTGCCTTAATTGTTTTGTGTATCTAGTCACAAATTTTCAAAGTTTGGTTGTTAATGGGGGAAGTATTGATTTTGTAATAAATTGTCATAACCTTAAACTTAGTGTGGGAGAATATAACTTAGCAATCCCAATGTATTCCATTCCCATTGGAGGTGTATATGTTCTTCTGGGGATTCAATGGTTGAGAACATTGGGTATAGTTTCTATAAACTATAATGAGATATTCATGAGATTTTAATTGGAATGAATTCAATATGAACTCAATGGGTTAAAATCTACACCCTCTTAGATTACCATCTCTCATAAAATGGAAAAGCTCCTAAAAAAGAGTAGTAGTGGAGTCATGGTTAGACTTTATTCTATGGAATTAAAGCAAGAAGAGGAAAATTCTAGAAGAATTAAAATGCACCTTGGAAAAGCACCATAGGGTCTTTTAAGAAATTCCTAGGGGCTACCTCCATCTAGAGATCATAAACATCAAATTGAACTAATACCTAGAAGTACTTCTCATAATAAAAGGCTTATATATATCCACATTACCAAAAAGGGGAGATTGAAAAAATGGTGCAAGGCATGTTGGATACAGGTATTAATCAACCAAGCAAGAGTTCCTTTTTAGCTCCAATAGTGATGGTGAGAAGAAAAGATAATGCTTAGAGGATGTGTCTCGATTATCGAGATCTAAATAAAATCACCATCAAGGATAAATTTCCTATTTCAAATATAGATGAGCTATTAAATGAGCTTCATGGAGTGGCTTATTTCACAAAGTTAGATCTTACATCAGGATATCACCAATTCATATTAAGAAAAGAAAACATTCCCAAAATAGCTTTTGGAACACATGAAGGGAAACCCCGAGGGTTAGCTCAATGGGTCTAGAGCCAGACGTGAGTTTTTTCATGCTTGTTGTTGGTCACGAGTACTCTCTTGATTCCCTCGGGGCAAGGCCCTGTAATTAGGGCTGATGATTTACCATGTTTACCATCCGCAAAATGTGGGGAAGTACTTGGTGGGTTTCCTATGCTTTCTTCCACGAAAAAAAAAAAAAAAGACATGAAGGGAACTATTAGTTCTTGGTCATGCCTTTTGGGTTGACTAATGCTCCTTCTACTTTTCAATTCCTTATGAACAAAGATTTTCTACCCCATACTAGAAATGTTGTGTTGGTTTTCTTTGATGATATACTTATCTACAACAAATCATAGGAAGACCACATTAAACATGTAGATAAAGTCCTATAAATTCTTGAGAAAAATCAATTGTTTGCAAAAAGGTCCAAATAAGAAGTAGAGTATTTGGGTCATGTTATCGCACAATTTGTAGTTTGGGAAAATTCCAACCCAATCCACAGATGAGTGACAACTACGGGAGTACCTACCCACTGTCACCTTAGATAGACACTCCCCTCGCTTTAGTGATGATGAAATCACCACAAGGGGGGAATTTCGGTGACCCTAGGGGGATTGAGATGGAAAGTGAGATGATGATGAATGGATCCCCTATAGGTCAATCTTGGAGGTGAATAAAGGCTTGAGAAGGGGTCTTGTGAAAGGGTAAATGGTTTCCAAGGGTTGTGTACCTGCAAAACAATGTTATCCCTACCTGGAACAAGACAAATGATGAGAAAACAAGCCTTTAGCCAATGGGGATTAAAAAAGAAACCTTGTTGTCCCAAATTTCAGTAGTATATAAGTGTATAAATCTACAATTACCAATGGCTGCAAATTGAACCACCAAAATCAAGTAGAAGATGATGGAAACTAAGCTAGGAATGACTAGTTAAACTTCCAATGAATAAAGCAAGATTTTGAGGGTTTTTAGGGTTGTTTATTAGGTAGTATCAACAAGTTATTGAGAAAGCCAAATGGCTGTAGAAAATGATTGCTGCAACAGAAAAATCTAACCACTAAAATCAACAAACAATCCACCCAGAAGATAGCCAATGACAAGTGGATTAATTATGGCAGGTTGCAAGCAAATTTCAATGGTAGAATAGTGAGCAATGAAAGAGTTTAGATGAGTTTGATACAACCCTAATGGTTGTAGAATTAACTTGTAATAGCAAAGAGAATTACTTGGCTAATCAAGACACCCCTAACGCACAATAAAGCTTATATCATGTGAAATAGATTCCAATTTGAACAAATGCAATATCTCATTTTTTCACGTATACTAATGCAACGATTTTATATCTCCAATGCAAGTATATTAATGCCTTATCAATTGGATTAATGGAGTCTCTTGTGTGAGAGCTATGGTTTTTTATTTCTCTATGGGTGTAAGCCCTTTTACTCCCTAGAGAAAACAAAACCTAGCAAGGTAAATCTAGGAGGGTGTAAGCCCTTTTACTCCTTCTAGCAACCTTTGCAAATAGCTTTTTTTTCAATGATAAAATGATAGATATTGGTGGAGGGTGTATGCCCTTATACTCCTCCAAGGGTTTATACCAAAATAACCTTGAAACAAGAAGCAACAATGACAATATGCAGAAAATTCCTTACCAATTCCAAGAGATAGCAAGTAAAATTCTCATCTACTAAGAATATTCCACCACAATAGCAAGAACAAAGCATCCAAGAGATAGTGCCATCCTTCATTCCAATAGACAAGTAATAAGCATCCACAATAACACAAGAGAGATATATATCAATTTTCCCAAGTAGGGAAAAAATTTCATCCAAGAGGTATGTAATCCTCAAGTGAGTTAACTCCAAATGAAATGTGAGGTGACCTCTATTTATATGAGGTCACCTAAAATAGTTTTTCCACATAAGTTTGTCTACATTCATAATTTGAGGAGGCCGACCTCACAAATTTTCCTTCCTAAACAATATTTTTTACCAAATTAAAAAATTACAATGAAGAAAGCCCCAAAATGATGATGTCACTCCCTTAGGAAGTGACGTAGGGGCATAAAGAGAAAAGCGTTGATTTTGTTGAGGAATTCATTGGGCCTCCCAAGGCCAAATGTCGATGTGATAGAGTCTTCCTTAAAAAAACATGTCATATCATCATCAAACACCTTGCACCACCAAAACCTAGCCTTCCAAGTGATGATGTCATACCCCAAAAGTGAAGTGTATGGCCTCCAAAGGCAAACATTCCTAGAGAGTCACCTCCAATGGATAATCAAATGCCTCCAAAGAAAACGTCCCTCATCCAAGTTGTTCCAATGAGTGGGGTATGGAATTCACTGTATGGGTTTAATACCCCCGTGAAGGCCCAATCAAGGCTTGTTCCTCCACTAGTATCCACCAAGCAAGGTCTTGCAAAGACAAGTAAATTCGCCCTCCAAGGGTCTCAAGTCATATGTATCATGCCAAGTAAATCATATTTAATACAAGAACCATCTAAACATGTGCATCAAATCTACCCTTTCAAATCAAACAAGTTCTCAAAGACCCTATGCAATTTTCTAAATTTAGATATGGGAGGGGTGTCATAATGCCCAATTGGGTGAATCCTTTCTAGGTTATGTAGTGAATGTAGGGTGGATGGGGTTAGACTTCTAGGTATGGGGTTTCATGTCATACAAGGGCTCGTATTGCCTCATTTATGGGTGCCTTAGTTGAGGGCTTCCACATCCTTTTCCTCTTTTTGTTTTTAAAGCATGTTTTTCCAAGCCCTTTATTATCCATTCATTTTTCATGTGTTCCCAAGTTGAAGACAATAAGGGGAACTAAAAGGAAATGCATAGCCTGCATACACTCTACCTTGGTTTGTATGCTTTTCCAAGTTGAAGACAATAAGGGGCACTAAAAAGAAATGCATAGCCCACATACGCTCTACCTTGGAAAGCATCATTGATCAATTAGTTATTTATTTTATGGGTCCGTCATTTTTTTGAGAGGCGTTTCATTGCTCTCGAAATCCTAGGGCGAGCTTTTATTGCATAATGTTTTTGCCAGGGCACCTTTGAGCCTAGTGACCCCTTCTTCCAATGAAATGAGGTACATGCCTTTATTGGGTCAATAAGCCCAAAAACCTAAAAGATGGGGAAACATAGGGGAAGAAGTAATGGAAGTTGGAAAGTATGAGCGGGAATGGTATGATGACCCTTCAAGGGGACCCCCAGTAACAACCCTTTCCCTGAGGGTGGCCACTTACTAGGAAACCATGACACTCACCAAGGTGAAATAGGGTATAAAGCATAATTTCCAAGCATACGCTCCATAATCAAGAGAATATTTAATGCAACATACTCAAATGCTCCAGTTATTAAGGTGACACTTACCATGACACTTGACTTGTTACCTCATGGAGCAAGATCCATTGTCTTCCGGAAGCAAGTTGGTGTGGTGAATGTCATCATGACAAACGAAGAAGTATGGTGGTGAGGTGGGGCTCCGTCTGTGTGAGAGGACATTGTCAGTCAATCCATCTCTCGGTAATCCTTGTCTACAACCCGAGGGGCCTCGAGACATCATATCCTTAGTTACCCCTAGAAATGGGGGGTAACAGGTCATATTATTTGATAAGAAGGGGTCATGGTGGACCCTCAAAAGATTAAAGCTATCAAAAAATGGAATATTCCTAAGAGCATCAAGAGTCTTGGAATATTTTTGGGTCTTACGAGATATTATTGGAAATTTGTTAAGAATCATGCACACATTGCAAGCCGACTCACATCTCTCTTGAAGAAAAATTCATTTGTATGGAATGAAAAGGCTACCTTGGCATTCTCACTCTTAAAGGATGTTATTTCTTATACACCAATATTGGAAACACATGATTTTGGTTAAACATTCATAGTCAAATGTTATGCATCAGGAAAAGGAATTGGAGTAGTATTGATGCAATAAGGGAGACCATTGGCTTTTTAAAGTAAACAATTCAAGGGGAACGACTTGGTGAAATACACATATGAAAAAGAAATGGCATCAATTTTAACATGCAATAAAAAAAATGGAGACAATAGCTCATTGGGATGCATTTTAAATTCAAGACAAACCATGATAGCCTAAAGTACTTTTTGGAGTAAAGATTGTCGTCGGAAGAGCAACAGAAATGGGTAGCAATAATGCAAGGGTTTAATTTTTAAATAATATACAAAAAGGGGAAGGACAATGTGGTAGCAGATCCCCTTTCCAAAATAGAAGAAGCCTCAATTTTATACTCCATTACATCTTCCATTCATATGTGGTTGGAAGAAGCTTGCCATGAGTGGCAAGATGATAATAGTAGTAGATAGAAAATACAATTTCTAAAAGAAGGGAAGAGCTCTATGGAACGTTCAGAGTGGAAGAGAGATAACCTTTGGTACAAGGGTAGACTATTTTTATGCCCTCAATCAAAGTTGAAGCAACAAATATTAAGGGAGTCTCGTGACTCTCTGGTGGCGGGACATTTAGGGTTCCTTAAAACATATCAAAGGAGAAAAACATATTTTTTGGGGGAAGGAATGAATAAAGATATTCAAACATTTGTAAGAGAATATGAGGTGTGCCAAAAAAATAAAGGAGAGACAATTAAGGCCCTAGGGTTACTTGAACCTTTACACATACCTAATCAAAGATGGGAAGAAATATCAATGGACTTCATTATAGGTTTACCAAAATTAGAAGGTAAGGATTCCATTTTTGTGGTTGTAGTAGACTCACAAAATATGCACATTCTTATCGAATTCAAAGTACATATACTACAAATCAAGAGGTAGAATTGTTTCATGAACGAAATTCATAGAATTCGTGGATTTCCTAAAGTAATAGTAAGTGGAAGAGATATGAAATTCACCTGAAATTTTTAGAAAGAGTTATGGAAGCTAAGTGGAATGACACTAGTTATGAGTTCAACATATCATCCACAAGCAAATGATCAACATAAATAGTTAACAAATGTTTAGAGGGTTATATTTGTTGTTATTCTTTAGACAAGAAATCTCAATGGGTGAAGTGGCTTCCTCTAGTGAAATGGTGGTATAATACCACCTATCACACATCTACTAAGATATCTCCATTTGATGTTCTTTATGGATATCTAGCTCCTGATATCACATACTTGTTGCAGGACTGGTTTAAAGTATAGGCAATCGAATCACATGTGGAAAATACTAAATAAACTTTGAAAATTCTTAAATAAAACCTTCAAAGGGTGCAGAATAGGATGAATCAGCATGCAGATCGACATCAAAGTGAAAGACAATTTGAGGAGGGTTATTGGGTATTTTTTAGACTACGACCTTATAAACTATCTACTCTCAAACGAAAGAACAATTAGAAACTAGCTCCAAAATTTTATGGACCCTACACGATTATTCGCGACATTGGAGGAGTGTTATATGAGTTAGATTTGCCTTCTTCTCACATTCATAAGGTTTTTCAAGTATCTTGTCTAAAAAAGGTTATGGGACAAACTATGCTAGTGTAAACAGAACTTCCACAATTAGATGATGAAGGGAGTTGATTCTTGAACCATAAAAAGTTATAGATCAAGTTTTTGTATCTCTTTGGAATATAACCATTATATAATACCTAATCAAGTGGAAGGATATACCTCTAGAAGAAGCTAGATGGGAAAATGAGCAATTCATGAAGAAACACCCTCAATTACAAGCTTTGACGGAAAATATATATTAAAGGGGCGCTTGAGAAAATTTTAGGGGCTAAATTTCGCCCACGGGCTGATTTTCCATGTTTTTTCCCAAGAAAAGGTTCACCGATTTCCATTTTTCCTAAAAATGATTTGCTCAAATTCTATAGGAAAAAATTATTTTGCCTTAAAAATCACCAAAATTTTATACAAACTATATAAAATCCTTAGAAATTTGAATATTTTTACAAAAATATCATCAAACATTTTACAATTTGCATATTAAGGACTGGTAAGATTCACCGAGGTTTCTACATTTTAAAATAAATCTCCACCCTTAAAATTATCCCTGAGGGTCACTATGTTAAGGCCCTACCCTCATTCATTATTAGTATATTAGTTATGGCTAGATTGGATTAGTGGTAGGTTACATCCTGCTCGTTTTATCTCCTATTTATAATAAAGGAGATTCATTTGTATATGCATCTTGTCTTGTGCATTGGTATATTGTAAAGGGAGGTTTCCCCCTCGAAGTCGCTTATTATTCATTGAGTCTTTATCATTCTCAAGACATGGAGTTACTTCTTCTTTCTATTCATGTGTTATTTGGGGAATTTGGTTCATAACAATATGGTTGTGCCAAAAAGACCACATTGTAGTTCCAATCAGCCTCAATTAGACATAAAGTTCATCCAAGCCAAAAAGTAGAAAAAAATTGCCACCATAAGAAGTGAAAGAGTGGTTCATTCAAGACCTAACCGAATTTTGCATTTAGATTAAGTCCATGTCCCAAAAAACTTGTCATTGCTAGCGTTCTTACATGGTCATACTTGTATTTTCTATAGTATTGTGTGGGCCAAGAAAGAATATAGAATGTTATGATTCCTACTAACCCACAAAGTGTAAAGAGTAGCCATTTTGTAGAATCGTGGTTGATGTAAAGAAGCCAACATGTAGACCCAACAAATGTAATAAGTGTTAAAAATATAGTGACGGGATATGCTTTATGGAGTATTGCAATGGGATCTTCCATGGGTAAATTCATACTTGGATCACATGTAATTATAAGAGAAATTATCCCACATGTAGATAATATTGAATCAAAGGAATGTATAGCAAGTGGGAAGAGAATAAATTTAGAAAGATCTTCAATCTTAGATTGTTTAGCCATGGTTACCCCGAGTATCATCGCATTAATTATTAGTTTTGGTTGATCCAAACTTGTTCTCCATTCTTCTTCAATTGTATGGGGACTTAGCATGTGAGGAGCACTTTGCTTGGAGGGAGAGCCCTTCATAGGCGAGAGTCTCATGAGGGCATTTTGCCTCATACCCAGTTGTGAGAAGCTTTGCTTGGGATAAGTTGTAGGGGTTTTGCATTTCCAGCTTGGGAAAAGATAAATTGTTGTGATATAAAGCTTTTCTTGGAATAAGTAGTAATTTTTGCATTTCCAACTTTAGGTGAACTGATTTGTTGTAATAAAATAACCTTTCATGTGAAATTGAAAGAGATGTGTTTGATGTCCCAAATTGAGTTGTAAATCTATTTTTTGGATGGATTTTTTTGTTGATTTGTTATGTTGATTTAATGAATACTTGGATTGATGTTGTGTTGATTTAGCCTGCTTAATTTGCATTTTAGATCTAATTTTGTTGTTGGTTTAATTATTGATCGCTAATGTAGCTTTTAGATATGATTTGAGGATTAGATCGTATCATGAAGGTTGTTCAAATGATCTGACAATTATGTATTTATGGTGTCTACAGTTTGCATGTTGCTTATGATGGTTTGTTGTTATAGATGTAGAAGTTTGAATAGGATTTTCATATAAATAAAATTCAACTTAGGGATAAAACATTTTGGAGCATAGATCCGTGGAAGAAATTCTCATCAACACACAAAATTTCAACATGGTATCAAAGTGGTTTTGTTGAAGTTTTCCATCAATTACAAGGAGAAGTTGGCTACTTGTCAAAAGGAGTCGAGAATAAAATATTTCAACGGTTGTGATGCCTAGGGAATCTCCAGTGATTGGAGTTGATCCATGCTTGAGATAGGCACCGAGATTTGTCAGAGGTTGGTGGGTGTGGTGCCCATGATACCTCATTGATTAGAGTGGTTTGTACCTAGAACTAGCCAGGGGCTACGCAAATTAACTTATCATCCTTGATGGATTATGTTCCAACAAGGTAGACCTAAAGCTAGCTAAGAGATAATTAGGTAGGTTAAATTTGTATAATCTAGTTAAGCATATTAACGTATCATCCTCTATTTGTTATGTTCCAACAAAGACTATGAACTAATCAAATGACTTAAATTTACATCTTTGATTGGTTGTGTTCTAATTAACTAAAAAATAGTCGATTAGATTAACTTATCATGAGATGAGATCCATTAGGAAAGCTTCGAATTAAATTTACATCTTTAATTGGTTGTGTTCTAATTAACTAAAAAAATAATCGATTAGATTAACTTATCATGAGATGAGATCCATTAGGAAGGCTTCGAACTAGATGGTGATAGTTGAACACATTAGTTTTGTTCCTTAAATGGTTAAGGAACAAAAAGGAAATGCCTTGAACTAGTGCACTAGCGAGGCCAATTAACATCTTCATTCTCGATTATGCCAAACGCCAGAGAGGTTTTCCTAAAACCATTGGTAGTTTTATGTAGGGACGTGGTAGCATCCACGCAAGTGTGGTATATGCATAATAAACGATATGGTAAGGTTATAATCATTGGAAATGTAAGGTATAGATTCCCTATATGCATAATAAACGATATGGTAAGGTTATAATCATTGGAAATGTAAGGTATAGATTCCCTTATGTTGGACTTAATATGTCACGGATAAATTAATTTTTTATTCATGAATATGGAAGATGCCACATAAATATGGTAAATGCATATAATTGTTATACATGTGATGGTTAGAAACCTCATGGATGAAGAGCTTACATTTCTATGAATGTGGTGGATGCCACACATGGAAAATGCATAAAATAAACTTCATGGTTGGAAACCTCATAAATAAATCCCTTGATAATGGTCAAAGCCATGCCTCAATTTATATCTTTAATTTTTTGTGGGGATTTTATGCATGGATGTTGCAACACCCACACAAGAATGATAATATTCACGATATCTTAATATATGTTATGTTGGAATGTCGAGAAATGAAATGCTTAATGGGGCTTGGTATTAGACGTCATTATACACAGATATTGCAATTGCCATATCTATGTATAATTTTTACAAAGGAATGACATTGCCATATGTATAGATATATTAAATGATGTTTGTATATGTGTATTTGACCCTGAGCTACTTTTAATGCAATATATTTTTTTCCATATTCACAAGTCTAATAAATGCATAATGTTATTGTAATATGGTTGCTAACATTTTGAATGTTGAATTATTGAAGTGTTTAAGTTTTGAAATCCATGGTATGTATTGTTACTAATAATGTATCATGTAATTATATTGCTATCATAAATCATAATTATGAATATGATAGAGTTTAAAGAGCATAGAAGTGTTGCGTAATATGAGAAGAAAAAGTTGCTAGGTCGGTTCCTTTAAAGTTTGTTCTTCAAGCTCTGACAATCTACCTCTTCACTGCCCTAACAACACCCTAGTTCGTTATCAGGACCATCAGAAGCATCCAACGCAGCTTCATGTGGTATGGGCATAACCCAAATAAAAAGTGGGCGTTGGTTGGATGGGACAAAATCTACAGGCCTAAAGTCTTAGGTGGACTAAGGCTCAGAGATCCAAGGAAAATCAACCGTGTAATGGGGGAAAAACTTTGGTGGCGATGGCTCAAGCACCCCACAAAACTCTGGGAAAGAATCTAGAAAATAAAATGTGCACCCACCACCAGAGAAGAGTAGTTAATCAAATTCAACGATCAAGTACATGGATCCAATATCTGGAACATAGCCTGGAACAATCAGTTGCTCATACAGAAACACGCCTTCTAGGAGATAAGGAATGGAGAACACTCATTTTTATGGCAAGACTCATGGCAACCACAACCGCCTCTAACCACTATTGAAGACCTCATCCCCCTACACCAACAAATGCAATCTGGGGACTTCCTGCACGTAAAGGATATATGGAAAGAAAATGATCGACATCGATCGTGGCATAGCTGGAGACTGAACCCCGTGAACTATACATACATACGGAGTTGGACCTACATGCCTGGAAAGTATGTGCAAGTCAAAGGAAAATACACATAAGGGAAGGTCCATACATACTAAGATGGGGATACTCCACATCCGACAGTTTCTCAGTCAAAGAAGCTTATCATCTACAAGAAGGCTACCGGGAGCAACCAAGGGAGCACATATGGGGAAAGATCTGGAATCCAAAATTCTGGCCGAAAGTGTCAATCTTCCTTTGGCTTATTGTTCAAAACCGCATTCTAACTTGGGACAATCTTCGAAAGCACGGGTTTGTGGTCCCCTCAATCTGTCCCCTTTGTCAGCAACAAGAAGAAACGATGGAGCACCTCTTCAACCTCTCCAACTACAGTGAGAACATTTGGGCTATGGGAGCACAACTAATGCGTCGCTCCAACAGAAATCGAGCTAGCATCATAAGCACATTGGAGAATTGGGACTTGATTTCCTATAAAAATCCAATCTTGGATCGCATCTGGCAACTTCTACTAGGATTCACAATGTGGAAAATCTGGAAAGAAAGAAACAAGAGGATTTTTCGCTCGACATCCTCCCCCCCTCTCTCAACCCGGGGAAGAATTATGAATATGATTCGGGAAACGATCATAGTTGGGAAGTGGACCCAGGAGGATCTAAACTGCAATCCTGGAGAGAGTCATATCCTACAGGCCTGGCAGCTTAACCTCACAGATGGAAAACATACAACTGGAGTCACTAGGACCAGGATCAGCATGTGCACTATTTAGTCCTGGATGGGGTGCCACGCGGCATTGGAAGGCCACGTAGCCTACCCAGGCCTCGAGCCATAAATATGGCAGGTTGTTGCCCTTCACTTCAGTCTTGAATGAAGGGCGACCATTACTGCCCACAGAGGATGGGAGGACAACTCCCGCAAGTAAGGATTATGGCGGCTATGAGGTTTAATTGCAGAGCTTAGGTGAGGATGGGAGTCATGTCAGCCCACATGTTAACTCTCTCGCTTGGCGTTGGTTGGCATCACTTCTCCCTCACGCTCTTCCACTCTGCTTGCTTTGCGAAAGGAACATGCAAGTAGTGGGTCTTCCTCACAATTACTCAAAGAATTTTCGGCCATCTTGGCCTAGCCATGCCAAGGGAGAGGGGTAAGTCAAGGCGTGACCCAGCCTAGTATAGCTATGTCGCACAACAAAGACGGGTGCAACAGCTAGAATGAGCCTTGTCCATAGCTTGGACTCAGCGCACGGAGAGGTCCAGGACGCCACTGATGGCATATGTTGAGGAGGTGATTCTGGAGGAACCTATCCAGGTTCCTTTAGAATCCTTCCTCTTCATTATTCTAGATGACTTTCAGCTCCCCATCCACCATACAATGAGTATTAGCTCCCATGCTAGCATGGAAGGTGCCACCTACATCGTTGAGGAGGAATTCCCAGGGGAATTCCTTCACTTGGACTCAAGTGTTCTTACCCAGGAAACCAACAGAAAGGCAACGGCAAAGGCGAGACAACGGTGGAGACGTTCAAGGCGGAGGACATTGGAATTGAGCTGGAGGACAGGAGCACCGAGAGAGGGGGCCACCCAATCTTGGCACCTCCACTGCTCTCTACAATCCCTAAATATTTCCCTGCTCCGCCTCCTCTCTTCAACCCAAAGCAGCTAAAACTCATTTTCGAGCTAAGGAGCCAAATGGCGAACCAACTCCATCAGGACACCCTCATGCGTCAGTGGATTGATATGTTGTATGATGCATTCTCGAATGCACCTACTAACCAGCGATGCCCGACCTGCGCGAAGCCTTTCGTGCTCCAGCCAAGGGACGACCCTCTCACCAGATCAGCAGACAACATACCCCCAGGTGCTAATGGTTAATTTTTGGTTCTTTGCAATGGGTTTCTTCTACACTCCTCGCCCAAATCTCTGTACTGGGACAACACAGTTTTACAATTTTGTTTTATTTTCTCAATTGCTAGATTGTCTTAGGATTCTAGAATAGTATTGTAAGTACATGAATCCACCACCTGCTCTGGTTTCCATCTGGCAGGGCAGATGGCAGATAGCTTTTTGGACAAAAAGTATCACAGTCTACCACCTGTTCCGGTTTCCGCTAATTTGGCAGAACAGGCGGCAAACTGATGACATGTGGCTTTTTTGTACTATAATAGCACAGTAATAGGAAATGCTTTTTTGACTTAAAGAAAAAAACATGAGAAGAAAAAAAAATTGCTTTGAGGTTAGTGTTGTTCTAAAGTGATTGTTTTTACCACCTTAGATTGTATGCATTTAAAGTGTAGTAATTAGCATGATTGTACATGATTGGTTTCTAGGACATGAAGGACTGGTGTATAATGCACCATATTGTAATCAATAATCATAATGTGCATATTCCTAAATGGAGTCTAAGGCCAAGGATTGACTGGAAAATGATAGACATATTGGACATAGGTTTGGTTTCATTGTGTCATGCATTTTATGTAAAAACATGATATGAAATACAATGTAAAATGTCCTAAGATCTCAAAGGGTGTTGTGAATCCACAAGAGAGGAGGAAAATGCATCCATGAGAAAAGATTCATTTACCTTGTGTCAACACAAGATATCTCCACCTTTTGATGATGCATCAAAAAGAATATTTATTGTCATCTTAACCAAAGGTGTCCCAATATTAATACCACGGGTGTTTTTTTAAGGACGTGTATGTTTAGCGAAAAAATAAGGCATATGAAGCATGGTTTTTATTTTACAATGACTCCTCTTCTACTCTTCCTTAAATTCAAATTTCCTAGCACGGTTGCGGAAATGGATCACTGTATAATTTGACATCTATTTTGGTATTTTCTAGGTGGAAAAAATTGAAGCTATGGGCTTGTAGGGCCCATTTCAAGCATAGGTCCTATTTTGGTGATTTGGGTCTAGAAACTTTCAAATCCCATTTGGGGCATTAAACATCCATTTTTTAGGTTAAAACATTACAAGTTTAGTCCACAACCTCTCGACATTGATGTAGACATCGAGAGCTTTCCAATGGTGCAACTCTCACCTCAATCAGAATTTGTGTGAGGAAGTTATGCGTTTCACAAGTTGACCTATGTTGTTGACCACCATGGTACCGAGTGGATGCCACATAAGCTCCTGTAACTTACACATGTGGAGGTAGTCACATGTGGATTTTTAAGAATATTATAAAGGGTCCAAAACTTTAACCCTAGTCGAGAGTTGAGGCATGCAAAACCCTTAATCCTAACCTTAGACAACTATCAAGACATGTTAAATATCATGCCCCTAGGAGAGGAATGGGTTCCATTCTTGTTGTATTGATTTACTATTCCATAGTTGAACAGAGCAAGGGAGCGGGTTATTGTGAGTAGAATAGAGGAAGTAGAAGACCCTGTGGTAGCCATATAGGCCACAATGTCAATGACAACTCCATAGCGAGTTCACCTTTCTTCGTATTTGCATTTCACAACTAAGAAGAAAAGAACATTAAGGCATAGTCCTCACCTTCTTGTTGGGTTTTCTTATATTGGGTTTCTCAATGTACGTCTTGTGTTCATTGCCTAGTATTTTATTTTATCTTATTTTATTTTTGCCTTAGCTTATTTTAGTATTTTGAGTGCTAAGTTGGTAATGTTAAATATCAATCTTAAGTAAAACATTGCATAATAAAGAGTTTGTAGAAACTTGTAAGATTTGTTGTGATGAATTGTTCTAGTGGAATATCCACGATAGTTTACATGTCATATTAATATCAAACTAATTTTCTTTGGCGTTTTTTGTGGGAAATTACAGGATCAAAAGATTGGATTAAAGAAAGAAATCCCAAATCCTATCCATGGCAGACGAATATTGTAACAGTGTAAGGGATGACTTGGAGGAGAGATTTTCAAAGCTAGAAGCACAAGTCACTGATATCTCTCACAACATGATGATCCTTGTGTCATCTCTAAAGAGTAAGTTTAGACCTTTCAGAGAGTTTGGTATCTTTAACTTGGATTAGACAAGAATTTTGGAGACAAAGAAGAACCATAAAAGGAGTCAAAAAAGGAGCCAAAGAAAGAGAGACCAAGTTCCAAGTCACCTCTTCCCAATCTCTATTCGAAGTGGAAGTGAGAGTGGATATTAAACCCTGTCAATGTGAGATTGATGTAGTTAAGTTGAATCAATGGTGCAACCATTAGAAGTAAACTATTTCAATGTACAAACATAAGTGAAGAGCAAAATATATCATTTGCTTGACTGAAGTTAGAGGGCCATGCCCAAAATTGGTGGGAAATCCACCTAGAGACACTTATGGTAGAGGATGATCCCTAGTAACGAAGTGGGAGGTTCTTAAAACCCTCTTTAAGTCCTAGTTTTACCCAATTTGATACAAAGAGGACCAATAGATCCATTTGCATTGCTTTGGTAGAAGAAAGGGTAGAGTGTAGAAGAGTATACCAGTGAGTTCGAAAAGCATTGAATTATGTTGGGAATATCTCCCAAAAACCTAGTTGTCTCCTCAAGTATTTGGGTGGTCTCCACAATCATTTAAGGAGGCAAGCGATGCTCTTTAGACATAGGAATGCTAATGATGCCTATGTGCGAGAACAATATCTAAAAATTGTTAAGAAGAAATGACAACCAACTGGTTCCAAGTAGAAATACCAAGAAGGCACTTCTAAGGAGGGAAAGAAGTGGGCAGAAAAGGACAACAAAACATCAACCACTACACATTAATGTAAGGATCTAAGCAATTATTGTAACCATTACAATATCTATGGTCATACTAAAGATAATTAATGGAAGCTATATCTAGAGTTAAATACGAAGAATTGAAAGAAGGAGGCCAAGAAGAAGAACATGCTAGTCATGGATTCGTGTAACTAGGTTGAGAGTATATTAGATGTAGATGAATTTTTTGTCTACACTACAATACAGAAGGAGGTGAACATGTGTAGCTTCTATCTCAAGGAAGAACATTTAATGACTAAACACTTCCATATGAAGATCCAGGTTAAGAAGACAAAGGTGGATGCTCTATTTGATTCTTGTTCATAGGACAACCTCATCAAAGAGGATCTGGTAAATAAGATTGGATTGGAAGTTCATGATCATCCTCACCCACACCCATTAGGATGGGTCAATAAGGATGCAAATCTCATGGTCATTAAGTAATTCAAGATCAAATTTTTTCTAAGTGAAATCTATATTGATGAAGTGGAGGAAGATGTAGTACCACTTGAGGCATATGATGTAGTGTTTGGAAGCCCCTACATGTACATGAGGTATATGATCTTCACAAGGAGAGAAAACAAATACCACTTGTACAAGGATGGGAATTCCTTCATCATTAATGCACACATAAGTAAATATAAGATCTCTCTAGTAAGTGCGAACCAAGGCAAGAAATTAATTGGCTCAAGTAGGAAGTTTTTATTGCTATTCTTGAGATAAATTTAACAAGGAGAAGAATCAATAAAGGTAAAGGGATCTCCAAGGGAAATGTATGAAAGAATAGAAACACTAATTGGAGTAGGTTTTACAGGTGTATATAGAAGTGTTCCATAAGCCTAAAGGGTTACCACCCAAGAGGGAAATAGAGAATGAAATACAATTGCTATTGGACTCTCCATCACCAAAAATAGGGCCATATAAACAATCAATAATAAAAGAAAATGAAGTGAAGAAACAATTGCAACAATTGTTGGAGCAAGGAGTAATTTGACCAAGTAGCTCGCCTTGTGTATCACTTATCATGATAATGCATGAGAAGGATGGCACTTGAAGAATATGCATCAATAATAGATATCTGAATAAGATCACCCTCAATAATCAATATCCTCTACTTGGGACCGATGACTTGCTAGATGAACTACAACATGCCAAGTACTTCACCAAGTTGGATATTAAATTAGGATACCACTAGCTACCAGTAAAAGAAGACACTTGGGAGATTGCCTTCAAGACACTGTAAGGTTTGTATGAATGGTTGGAAATGCCTTTTGGTTTATGTGATGCACCAACTAGATTTATGCATTTGATGAAAGATGTATTGCATCCATTTCCGGATTCATTTGTAATAATGTACTTAGATGATATATTGATATTTAACTTTACTTAGGAAGATCATATCTCACATCTCATGCAAGTGTTAGAGACCCTGGAAAAGCATCAAGTGCTAGTAAATCTTAAGAAATATGAATTTTCCCAAAAATCCTTGGTGTACCTAAAGTTGGGAGATTTACCGAAGCAACACAATGCCATTAGAAGTTATAACACCCTTTTCAGTTGTGGCTACACCATTTCATGCCATAATAACTAGTGATGAGAATTTATGGTAGGGAAATAATCAAGAAGTGGATTTTGAAGAGATGAAACAAAATATTAGTTTAGCACCTATTCTTGCATTTCCAAATTTGTAGAATCCCTTTGAAGTGGAGATAGATGTCAATGGATACGATATGGGAGTGGTATTGATGTAAGGAGGTAAGTCAATGTGCTATCGTTATGAAATGTTCCATGATGGAGTCCTAAAGTACCCTACATATGACAAGGTAATCTATGATTTGGTTCAAGTTATTCATAAACAGAAACACTATTTGATGGGAAAGAAAACCATCATCGACACTGATCACCAACCGCACCAATATTTTTAGGCCTAGAGTAAGCTTCAACAAACAAGATACTACAAGTGGATGGGATTTTTACATCAATTTCATCTTATCATTAAATATAAGAATGGTAGTACTAATAAGTTGGTAGGCATGTTTTCAAGACCACCCACACCCATGACCACAAGTTTGGGCACTCTTATGCATATGGAGCCTTTCACCCATGATGCATAAAAGAGGAGCATGTCGAATATGAGGACTTAAATGTAGATTTTAACCTTGTACAATAAACTATTGCAAGTATATATTTAATAAAAATAAAAAAGATACAATGGCACACACACACACACATTACATAGAGATTTTACCATGGAAACCCAAACCGAGAAAACTAACAACATGTTTGGAGTCACACCTCTAATCTTATATTCATCATCTTCATTGTTTACAATACAATATACATATAGGATCCTGTAGCATCCAAACCCCTAATCCATTGACCCGTATTAGTCAACAACCCTAATTCCTTAATCTGAATTAGAAAACCATCAACAAAAACCATGTGTCAGAACCCCCTTATAGGGGGGGGCACAGGCCCCCCAATACCCCCCGAGGCTCCCATAACAGTGTATAGTACATGGGACAAATCTTGCAAATAATATAACACATACCCAACATTCAAGGAGGTTATTTGATAGCCACAAGGCCAAGTTCACAAAGAAGAAGGTGAGATCAAAGCTTACTACCATCTCCAATATGGGTTGCTCTACAAGCTGGATAAGATTTGTGTTCCTAAAGGATGAAGAGTGAAAATTATCTTAGAGTCTCACACATGTTGGACACACCTACCACACTTAGAGGGGGGGGTGAATGAGTGTGGGGATCTTTTCCCAAAACTTCCCTCTTACACAAAAACTCCTTAGTTAACATTCAACACTTGCTCATTACTCATTGTTTTCATTTATAATCAGTTAGATGTGAATACATATCATCAACATATCATCAACAAATCATCTCCACAAGGAACACAAAGAACACAAGATGTATGTACAATATTTCTTTTTATTATGGACTTCAATCCAGGGGTTTTTCAGCAACAAATGAATAGAGTACAACTCTACAAGAGCACCGGCTCTATATTCAAGACTCAGCTTACATTCTCAACACCAACTGAGATGAGGCAACAATCCTCAACAGATATCAATCTGTCAATATAAACAAGTGCATCAACCATGCACCAACCTGTGCCAAACAATCTATAATCAACATGTACCATAAACAAGTGCATCCAACCATGTACCAAGTATATACCAATAATGTGTCAACTACTCATCAACAATGACTCATCAATATGTACCAACATCATCAACTATACACTTCATGTATGTGCCAACTCATCAACTGCTTGTCTCAACCATGACTAGTTTTGGATTAGTCAACAACCCCAACTTGAAATAATCATAACTTTGTACCTGTAATGAATAAAGATATGAAATTGATACACAATGTTCTTCAGTGTGTTTTATGCAATTCCTCCAGGTGGAACTACTTGGAACCTCTCAGAAAAGGTGTTATAGTAAAAATGGCATACCTTGTTGAATTATGGCTTATTCTAGAGAGCGACCTTGTAGAGCGTGGCCCGCACAAAATATTCATTGAATTGATTTGAAACTGTTACACAACATACTGCAGCATGTATCCTAATCAACACATTTGGTCTCACTGAATTTGGATCTGTTATGAAGAAGTTATGACATTTTTACCCGAAACACTTGTTTTTGACTAGTTTCAGGACTAGCCACAAACCCTATTTTCACGGAGTGTAACTCCCAAAATACAATGACCCACAAGCTGAATTTTTTTACCAAAAATACTTGGGTATGTTTTCTCAATGGCATAGAAATTTCACGGTCTGAATCATTATAAAAATAAAGTTATAGCGAAAATGGTGAGATGACTTATAAATAACATACGTTAGAAAGCATCATCAAAAGAATTTATCCTCCCTTCAATTTTGACCCTCTTTTCTTCACCTTCCTTCTGAAATCCGGCTTGGATATCATTGGTTACCTTAGTCACATATAGATCTTCAATATGCTCAAGTGTTCCACACCAAAAATTCTCAAGAAGCTCTCCATTAATACTCCAAAAGATATTCTCACAAGAAGCTCTCCATTGATCCACAAAAAGGATTATCTACAAAAGACCATTGCTATCTTATTTATACTTTCATCCTCTAGGTCACTTAACCCATTTCTAGGTCACTTAACCTATTTTCCTTATTTTAGGGTTAACCACTTTCCATAAATAGAAATTTTTCCAATATTTTATCATTTAAATATTCCTTCTTGATTTTCTCATCTTACTTTATCATTTCTTGATTTTTCCACTTCTCTTTATTATTTAAATAATCCACCTTGACTTTGTCACCTTACTTTATCATTTAAATAATGATTTCTTCTTTTATGTCACTTAATCCATTTCTAGGTCACTTAACCTATTTTCCTTATTTTTAGGGTTAACCACTTTCCATAAATAGAAGGTTCTCCAATACTTTATCATTTAAACATGTCTTCTTGAGTTTGTAACCTTACTTTATCATTTCTTGATTTTGTCACTTCTCTTTATTATTTAAATAATCCACCTTGACTTTGTCACTTTATTTTATCAGTTAAATAATGATTTCTTCTTTTAGGTCACTTTGACTTCTTTGACCTTGGGGGCTTCAAGCCTTCATGTGGGGGTCCTTCATCTTCGTAAGGTCATAACTCTCAAACCATGAGGAG
>JZKD02S0027039.1:197114-242828 GCA_000966675.3 Picea glauca | reverse complement strand
TGACTTCTTTGACCTTGGGGGCTTCAAGCCTTCATGTGGGGGTCCTTCATCTTCGTAAGGCCATAACTCTCAAACCATGAGGAGTTATGTGACATTCCACATACCACCGGAAATGCCATGACAAACACTATCCATCTAGGATAGTTTCACCAATAATTTCCTTTATCTTCATCTCATTATTCCACATACAAGCATGGGTTCTCCAACCATTCTTCTAGGATAACTCAATCCATAAAGTGTCTTCCCGTGAGGACTTTCACCATAAGGGGACCACTTTGGAGTTCATCCATTTGTTCACCTTATCAATCATGATAAGAAAATAATGAGAGCAAGGGTCCGCCAACCATTTTTCCAGGATAACTCAATCCGCAAAGTGTCTTCCCGTGAGGGCTTTCACCATAAGGGGACCACTTTGGAGTTCATCTATTTGTGCACTTTATTAATCATGATAAGACAATAATGAGTCATCTATACATTTTTCCAACAATGCATCATATACCAATGAAACCACAATGATCCATCTTCATCATGTATCAATGATAACTCATTGATCCATCTTCATCATATCAATGACAACTCATTGATCCATATTCATCTATGCATTCTCATCAAGGAAAATACATATTATATTACATCAATCATCAATCAATCAATCCTTTGACATCAATCAATCACTTGACATCAATCAATCAAACCATTGGCATCAATGACAACATGATCCAACAACACCTACAAAGTTGTAGGGCATTTTGGTGTTGGGAAAATAATGGCCAACATAAAGAGCTATGTTGGTTGGCCTACAATGTAAGAATATGTAGCTCAATATATTGGAGGATGCATACTTTGTTGTACCAACAAACCTAATAACATGGAGCAAAGTTTATACCATCCTTTACCTATACCTACTAGACCATGGGAGAGCATCTCCATGGATTTCATGGATGACTTGCTAAGAACCATACGAGTACATGGCTATATATTTTTGGCGGTGGACATGTTCAGTGAGATGTGCATTCTCATGCCTTTTAAAAAGGCTATAAAGAGACAAGATGCATCCACCATGTTCTTTAAAAAGGTTTGGGTGCACTTTGGGATACCAAGGAGCGTCGTCTTAGATAAAGACACCAAATTTCTTAGTTCCTTTTGGACTAAACTTCGGGAGAAGATGATGGACACCAAGTTAAAGAGCTCTACAACTTTCCATCCATAGATAGATGGGTAGATAGTAGTGAACAAGACATTGATTCAACTTTGAGGGGCTACAAACATAAGAATCAAAGGACATGGGATGAGAATTTGATTTATATTTAATACTCTTATAACATAACGGTCCAAAATGATTAGATAGGGGTAGATTGAACTTTGTCAAGTTGGCTTGAAAGGACAACTTCCAGCTAAGGCCAAATGGTACTCTAGGGAGAAGGTAGAGGAAAAATATCCTCACCTCCTCTAGTGAAATTTTTTGTAGACTAGAAGCCTCCCAAAATGGGGAGGTACGATTCAAAATGTATCACTATATAAATTTTCATCTATTTTGGTACTTTATGGTTGGAAAAAATTAGAGCTACTGGTTTGTAGGGCCCATTTCTAGGGTAGGTCCTATTTTTGTGATTTGGGGTGTAGAAATTTCCAAATCCTATTTGGGGCACTCAACAACCATTCTTGGGGTCAAAACTTCATGGAAAAAATCCCAAACCTCTTAAGTTGTTCTACATGTCGATATCTTTCCATCAACACGAAGATCATCTTAGTCAGAGTTCATATGAGGAAGTTATGCCTCCCATAAGTTGACCTATGTTGTTAACCACCATGGTACCGAGTGTATGCCAAAACAACTTCATTACTCACACATGTGGTGCTAGTCACTTGTGGACTTTGAAGAATATTCTAGAGAGTCCAAAACGTTGGCCCTGATTGGGAGTTAAGACATATAAAAACCCTAATACTAACCCTAGATGACTATCAAGACATGTCAAATATTAGGTTGTTATGAAAGGAAGGGGTTCCATTTTTGTTGTATTAATTTACTATTCCATAGTTGAGTATAGCAAGGGACTCGGATATTGTGAAGACGATAGAGGAAGTAGAAGACCTTGTAGCAACCATACACGCCATAGTGTCAATGGCAGCTCCATAGTGAGTTCATCTTTCTTTGTATTTACATTTCATAATTAAGAAGAAAAGAACAAGGCATAGTTCTCAACTTTTGGTTGGGTTTTCACATATTGGGTTTCCTAGGGTACATCTTGTGTTCATTGTGTGGATAGCATGGTATTTTGTTTTAGCTTCTTTTATTTATGTCTTAGCTTATTTTTAGCATTTTGAGTGTTAAGCTAGTAATATTAAATCCTAATCTTGAGTAAAACACTACAAGTCAAAGAGTTTGCAGAAACTTGTAAGATATGTCGTGATGAATTGCTCCAGTGGAATATTCATGACAATTTATAGATAAATTCACGAGCTTGAGAGTGGGTATGCGCCTATAGTGAACCAAAGGGTTATGTGGTTGGTATCTAGAAAAAATGGTCTAGCCTTGATGAGAAATCCATGGTTGTAATGAGTTAATAGGTTGGGGAAGGAAATGAACTTACCTCTCCATGTGTCTATGTCGAGTATTGATTGCAATTAAGCCAAGGAACACCATACCATGTCTCGCGGAGGGAAATTTAATATCTCAGATTCTTCTTACCTCCACAATTACATTTGTTGTGAAGGATTTTCCGAGGGAGTGAATGCACAAAAGGGAAATGCTCAAGCATATGTTGTGAGTCGTTGGGAGAAAGAGATCCATGGGCAACTTTAATGATTGGTAAGGTGCTTGTAGGGATCTACACATTGAGAGTTCATCTTACTTGGCTAGACTTAGACAAATACTGAGCATTATGGGTTGGATTGAGTGAGAAATAAAGCCTCTAGCTATTTATTCACCTTTGTCACTCAATTACCCTGACTTGGTGGTGGCATCCATAATAGGTGCTTATGGTCGGGATATGAATTGCTCTTGCACAACCAATTTATTGAATAAAATTTAGAATAAAGAGAAGTAACAATACTTGCTTCGTATAACTATAATTCATAGCTTGGATTATATTTTTAAAATGAACATTGTGTATGAAATCGATGATGAATCTTTATGAAAATGAATGTGGACATAAGTTGTCATGTATCCATGGTTAAATGGTGAAATTTTTACTTATGTAATTATGCATTCTAGTTGAATGTTATGCATATGAAAGGATGGAGTTAATTCATATGATCTAGATGTTGTGGTGGTTTTATATGTCATCATGCACTTGTATATGGATGTTGTATGTATGAGTTAGATTTGTGTGATGCACATGTGAACATGTAATATCTATTTTGACACAATCTTGCACCTTAGTGAAAATCCTTCACAAGGTACATAGGTGAGTGGAACATTTTAAGTGTTACCATTGTCACCTAGGCAACAACTTCCCTCATTTTAGTGAATGACAACTCCAACACAAGGGAGGCTTCCCTAGTATCCTCTAGGGCTCCCAAGACAAGATGAGATAAAGTCTAAGGTCACCTATATGGCTACCTAATTTACCACCAATAAGATACAATAAAAAAGTATATAATAGGTGGTCACTCAAGGTAAATTCCATATTCGAGTTTAATGTGCTTTTAGGGTTGTTTGGAGGGTTTATTAAGTTACCATCCAATGTGAAAATTTTCCCAAACAATGCAAATCTGAAAATTACAAATGGTTGTTGCAAAACTCGTATAAATTATGAAAAATTTGCAGGGATAGACAAGTTACAACAACAATCGACTTCAACCCTTTAAACAAGTAAAAATTAGGGCTAAGACAATGGATAAAACCAAGGTTTGTACAACTAGCTAATTTTGAAAATTAGAAGGGATATAACAACCAACAATACCAAAACATCCAACCCTAAATTCGTTGTAATATAAACCATAAATACTATTTATGGCAATGAAGTGATTTTTAGGTTAAGTACATGTACAAAAGTTAAGATGTTTAGGGTTTAAGATGGTTGAACATGAATATAAGCTCTTATAAAACCTTGTATTTACCCTAAAACATAAATAAAAGGTGAAATTTTGAATTTTAGATTGATTAGATTGGAGAATACTAGTGCCCACTATTTTTTTGGGGGGGGCATATGAGGTAAACTAAGGACTCCCTTGAGAAAGTGTAAGTAGAACTAGGGTGATAGTTAGGGTTGTCCACTACAAACCTTGACAAATCCACTACAAGTTCCAAGATAGTTCAAGGGAATATAATCAACTAGCAATCTTCCAAGAGTTATTGAGAAGGGACTTATTCAAGAAAGACACAAATAGAGTGGACCACCATCACTAGAGAAGTACAATTACACTTAAAATCATTCACAAACAACATCCACAAGAACAAGTGAAACCACTTACTCAAGGAATCTATTCATCTTCAAAACCCTAGCCAAGAGCATCCATGAAATTTGTAAAGCAATCCACAAGATATCATCCTCAAGAAGTCACTCTAGTTATCCATCCATAGAAAATATAGAAGAGAAGAAGTAGACAAGTAATGTTCTCCACAAGTTATAGCCATGATTCACAAATGAGAAGTGTTTCTCTATTTATTTGAGAGATCTAACACCCTTCTTATTATAATAGTAATGTTTTCCTCGCTTTTATCTTAAGAAAATATAAAAATACCTTTATCTCTTTACAAGCCCTGGAGATAAGGTGAAAATACATAAAATATCCATGATACATAAGTGAATAGGTTAAATACCCTAAAAGATGCTCTTAAGATGAAGTAAACCTCCTCAAACTCCAAGTTGTCCTCATCATATGCATGAAAATCTCCCACGTGTGGCATGTGTGGGCTCCCAAAAGTGGACAACTAACTCAAAAATCAAGTAAAGGGGTGTGAAATGTCCTCAAAGGTGAAATGTTCCCTCGAAAGGATGCAATGTTTCATCAAGGAGGTGCAATGTCCTCTCCCAAAGGGTGTAACGACCTAAAAAATGGCCCAACGTCCTCCAAAAGACATGGGACAAACTCCATCAAGTATGTAAGTGGTCTCCTTAATGCCCTCCAAAAGGACAAGGCTCAATCCAAGTCACATCCATGCTATGTACATTGTTCAAAGTAGGTGCAAGTGACCTCAAAGTAGTCAACAATTCAAAGGCATGCACCCAAGTTCAATGCAACATAAAAAATGAGTCATGTCAAATGTAAATGCCATTTGGTAGACCACATTAAGCATCATCTTCAAACCTCACGATAACTCATATAATTCATACAATTTGCCAAGTTTAGGAATGTGAGGGTCATCATTAGCCCTTATTACATGTGTCAGTACCCAAGAAGAGAAGTATTTCCCAAGACACCTATCAAGGAGCATGCATAGTGATAGATGGTATGGTTTGGGGGTAACTTCATGGGTTGTAGTGCACAATATGTGAGGTTATGTAAGATATTCAGCCACGCGAGCACCTTTGGAATGAGGGAGCACTTATGCATTGAGTTTCCCTTTCCTTGACACCGTGTCTTTCCACCCCTTATTTTCCTTTTTTCTTTCAATGATTCAACCTATTTGGGATTTTGAATTTCATTTTGTGTCACTTAGTCCTTTTTTTAGATATGCACTCATTGCATAGGACTTGGGGTGATAGCCTCATAGCGAGGGGGCATTGCTCATGCTTTGTTTCCTTTGGTTTTTGACATTTCTTTTCTTTTGCTTTGTATTTTGATCTTTGCAACTTTTCTATTTTATTTTATTTTATTTTTTATCTAGCTGCATCAACCTTGAGCATTCAAACTCCTTCTTCTCATGAGATTATGAAGCATGAACCTATATGTGTGACATAATACAACCAACCCAAGAGTGGGACAACCAAAATCAGGAAGGATGGAAAATGTTAAGTATGGGTTAAAGGATATGGACATGCTACACCTCTCAAAGCCCCCTAGTAGCACAACTCTACCCAAGAGTGACAACACTTATCTAGGAGATGAAGATGACCACCAAGGTGAAACAAGGAAAAAAACACAAATTTAGAGCACCATGATCCATTATCCGACTTAACCAATGGTCACTACTTTCATGTCAAATACATAAGGCATTGACACTTAATATGAAGCATTGAAATAATGTACCTTGTGTATGTCAAACACCATAATTGTCAAATGTGGGTGAGCTGAGCATAATGTCAGAAGCATCTATGGTCAAGTGTCTGTGGAGAACCATGGATCTCGTATGTGGAACTATGATCTATGATATGGATCATAGAAGAAAAATCCTCTCTATCTACCGTCAGATGTCAGGGGGTATCAATACCATTAAAAATTCATTCTGGAGCATAGACAATAATAAGACCAACAAATGTGGTAAGTATTGAGGCTTAATGCTCCACTAGCCTGATCCAGATTTAGGAGCGAAACGAACTGATTAACAGACTGAATACAATAAACACGGAGATATGAAGAATAACACAGATATCCAGTGAACAATATCTTCTATTAAATAAATGAAATAGGCTGAAACTGTAAAACTGTAGAACTAAAACACTTTCTTGAATGGTGGTAGCTATCTCTGAGAAGAGATGTGCCTGCTACATGCAACTGTCTGAGCAGAAACGATTACAATGAGGCTCTAGAGGCCTTTTTGATATCACTCATGAATGCCAAAACCCTAGACATCCAAAAACCTAACCCCAGGAGGTGAAACACCAAAAGTCATGTGGGCCCCTATGGGTAATTTGGTACCTCAACTTCCCAGGGTCGTGACTTATGCATACGAATTTCGTTTTAGGTGCATGATAGCCCATTGGAAAGGTCTTTCATAGAACTATACATTACGCCATCAAAATCTAACTCCATCTACAGTTTGAATGTGGCGAGCCAAAAAAAATTGTTTAGGGCTCCAAAACGGCCCTGGAAGTACAACAAGTTGTGCTAACATGAAAACATACAAAATAAGCCAATTGGATTAGGTGAGAGGCCACCAGTATCCACCTGGAATATGTGTAGGGCTTCAGACAACCCCATAAGTGTAGAACCCACAATTACAAGAAGTACAAAAGAACACATTGAACAAAAAATGGACAAGAGGAGCCAGTTGGAATAGGTGGGTGGCCACCAATATCCACCTGGATCATAGCCAAAGGAAAGCATATGGATCATGGTATTCATTGTTTGTTGGGTGTCATTGGACACCCAATTTCGTTCACAATTAGAATTTTTATCAGTCAATGAAGATAATTTTAGCTACGCCGAAGTGGGTATCCAATTTCCACCGCAGAGAGTCGATGTGAATATGCCACAATATTTGAAGATGAAATGTGTAAAATGGGTGGCTTGATTGAAGGGTTGATCCAAAGAGTCCAAGTGTCCAACCTATTAACCATTCATACTCTCTCTCTAGTTTATTTTTATGACATATATGTTCCTTAATCTAGTTGTAACATTCAATTCAAAAACCTTTAAGTAAGAAGTTATAAGTAAATGGATTTTATTCTATTAAAATTTTCAAAGGCTCACATCTAATTTTAATCACATACAATGATTTGCTCACTCACATAAATAAGATGACCCACAATAAATAAAATATATTTATAAATTTTTTTTAATTCCAACTTAACCACCAAACCAAGATTTTATTAACTTCAACTCTCCCTCTTGTTTTTTTAACTAAAGCAGTTAATTTTTATTGAAAGAAGAATCGGTTGGGCCGAGGCCAAATCTACTTGGATTACAAATGATCTTTGTCTCTCTTTCCTTGATACATTCTATTATTTTCTTACTATTGCTTGGAACTAAATCTTGCAGCTATGAAATGGGACTGGACATAGGTGCCTCATCATTCTTTCTGAAAAATCCTTGTGGCAAGTTGTAGCCCTCATTAGCCTTTTTGTCTGCTTCTTCGTTTGAGTTGTGAAGGATGTGATAAAAGTCAAAGGAGGCGAAACTTTGTAAGGAACCCCGAAGTCTCCGAAGAGTCTTGTTGAGCCCCAGATTGGTGAAGTGGTCCTCTGCGTTTAAGGTTTTTATTAAAATTTATGAATCACTGAAGACTTGAAGAGCTTTGTTTCCATGTTCCTTGGTGATCTGGCAACCTTTTAGTAGCCCAAGGATTTCGGCCTGGTTATTTGTGCTTTGTCCTAACCCCCAATTGAAGTTGTCTTCTCGAGAACCATCGTTGGAGTAGATGATTCTGCCTGCTCCTGCAATCCCCAGATTCCCTTTAGGGGCCCCATCAAAGAAGACTGTTATCTTATTTTGCTTTCTCCACTGGTCTTGGAATTCTTCATCTGAAATTCTTATGCGCCAAGTGGGATTGTTAGATAGGCGAGCTATGTTCTTCGTCCTTCCCTGAGTCAAGAGAGCGCCCATCTGGTTTCTTTCCTCTGTAGTGAGAGAGATGTCAAGCTTTGTCGAGTAGTTTCCCAAGGCTTCCAACAAATACGCCTTGGCTTTGGCCGCTACTGTCAAAGGAGTATGCACTGTATTATTAAAAACGATGTCATTTCTTGCAATCCAGATATTACAACAAATGAACTTGGGGATGGAAGACCAGACACGGTTCCATAATGATTTGGCTTTTAACACCCTTGGATACCGATCTTGCCAAGAGACATAGAGTGCGCCAACAACAATCTGGGAGGGAGCGATCACATTGAGGCCTTGGAGTGCAAGAGCCCATACCGATTGGGCAAAGGGATAGTCCACGAAGAGATGGTCCATATCCTCAGGGGCCATTCAACATAAATTGCATCGGTGTGGGCCATGGATGCCACGTTTTTCTAAATTTTCTCCAGTCAGCACACGCCTGTGCATGAGCACCCACATGAAGAAGTTGATCTTTGGGAGGTTGTAGTTGTCCCAAACTTGCTTCCAGACTGTCAGATTCTTAATTGGGGGATGGTGGACTTGCAGGGCTGCGTATCCTTGAGCGACAATATATATACCTATCTTCCCCCAACTCCAAATATCGATGCCATGGATGCTTACAAGAGCTGCTCCTTTCAATGCGTCAAGGAGGAGATGTTTCTGGTGAGGGAGATTCAAAGGCAGATTAGGGAAAACCCAATCCGCCTAGTAACCCTCTTTGTCCCAAGTAGAGATGTCTGCTAGGCTATGTATCCCAAGCTGGGAAAGTCACTCCCAAAGATCTGCTAAATCCACAGTGTTTTCAAGTGGTGATTTGCCCATAATGTTGTCTGTCTAGAGCATGGTTCTTTTTCCATTCGCGGGGACTCTGTAGAGCTGTTGTTTAAAGAATTCAAGACCTTTTCTACATAGATTCCATAACTGGGTGCCTTTGGGGGTGCTACCAGACTATAGATTTCTCAATGAGACTCATTTGAGGTACTTCTTCCGGAGGACCAGACTTACACGGTGGCTTCTGTTGGAGAACAATTGCCATAATATTTTTCCTCCTAAGGTGATGTTGGCCAGACCGGGGTCTCTTACTTGAAGACCGCCTTCTTGCTTCAATTGTTTTACTAAGTCCCAATTGACTAGATGAAATTTTCTTTGATTTCCTTTGCCTCCACGCCATAGGAAGTCTCTGATCAACTTCGAAACTTGCTTAGTGATCGCCTTTGGAGCAAGAAGAAAATATGCCTGATAGATAGGGAGGGAAGACAAGACTGCTTTGATAAGGATCAACTTGCCAACATTATTAAGCCACTATCCTCCCCAAGCTACTATCTTAGATTTAATTTTTCTAATAACTTCCATCCAGAGCGAAGTTCTGTTAACTCCCAACGTTAGAGGTAAGCCCAGGTACTTGATTTTATCCCAGGAAACAAATCCAAGAAATCCCAAGAGACGGGCAATTTCGAGTATGGTTGTCTCCTCCGTGTTCCATCCATACACAACACTCTTTCTTTTGTTGACCAACGCTCTTGAAATGCAACAGAAGTTTTGAATAATCTCATTGAATGCCCTTGCAATTTGAAGGGAAGCTCCTCCTAGGAGAAGGGAATCATCAACAAACAGAGCGTGGTTAACTGACTCTGTTCCTTTCGCTGGACAGATGCCCATAATTGTCTCGAAATTCCTTTCAGCTATCAGTTTCTTGCTCATGGTGTCTGCCATCAAAATATACAAAAAGGGGGATAGCGGGCAACCTTGCCATATCCCTCTTGTTGCTTGAAAGTAGTTAGAAGGCCAACCGTTTACTAGAGGCGCAATCTAGGGCTTGCTAATGCAGGTTTTGATTAGATTTATGAATTTTGAGCTAAATCCATAAGCGAGCAACACTTTGTACATAAAGGACCACTTGACCCGATCAAAGGCATTGGCCATGTCCAACTTTATAAGCATTCCCTGCTCCTTCCTCTGGGAGCTTGAGTGAATGGCTTCTTGGACAAGAATCACATTATCCAGGATATGCCTCCCTTTGACGAACCCCCCTTGGGTGGGGGAGATTAGCTGACCAAGCATGGGTTTTAGTCTGTTAGCCAGCAGCTTCGAAAGGATTTTGTAGGAAGCATTGCAAAGTGAGATAGGTCTAAATCTGTCAAAAGATGCTGGATTCACTTCTTTAGGGATTGAGGAAAGAAAAGTGGAGTTAGTGCTGCCTCCCACTTTGGCCTTTTGTTGAAAAGATTTAACCATTCTCAGTAAGTCTGTCTTGATAATTATCCAACAAGCTTTGTAGAAATGTATGGAAAAGCCATCAGGGCCTGGGGCTTTGTCGGACTCCATGTCCCAGACTACCTTGCTGATTTCCTCCTCAGAGAATGGTTTCAAAAGGCTTGCGTTGATCTCATTATTGACAAGATGTGGCAAATGGGAAAGGAAATCGGCCGAGAGCACCTCATTTTCTGTCCCATCCTCTAAGTAGAGATTTTGAAAATGATTTTCTGCTGTCGCCTTGATTTGGACAGAACATTTGTAGACTGCCCCATCTGCTGAAGTAATTTTCGAGATATAGTTTCGGGAGAGACGAGCTAGAAAATGCCTATGGAAGAAGGTCATATTACGGTCACCTGCTGCCAACCACAAGCTTCATGACTTTAGTTTCCAATACTCCTCTTCATGTCTGTAAGCTCTGTATGTGGCATATTGGGAAACTTGTTCCTTTTCCAAAATATGAGTGGTTATGTCTTGGCTTTCCATGTCCTATTGGAGATCTGCTAACTGATGGACAACCACTTTACTCTTGGCAGAGTAGGGGTTGGATGGAGATTTGACCCACTCTTTAAGAGCTGATTTTGTTACTTTTAATTTCTGCTCCCAAACATAGCTTGGAGAGCCGGTGACTGGAGTAGACCAGGCTTTGGTTACTACTTCCATGAACCCTTCCTATTTGATCCATTGAGGACTGAATTTAAAAGGAATGGGGCCTAAGTATTCTTCCTCATCCAACTGCAAGAGGATGGGCTTGTGGTCCGAGGTAAATTTTGGGAGAATTTTGGTGGACAGTAATTTTTTTTCCAACAAGAGGGTGCTTTGCACTAAGAACCTATCAAGCCTAGGAGAAATGTGTGCAACCCTTGATCTATTGTTCGTCCACATCCATAGTCCCTTCTTGGGTTTAAGGTCATGAAGGTCCCACTGCTGTATCAGATCCTCTACAAGGGGGAGCAATTGGTCCCTGCTGATGATGCCCCCTCTTTTTTCTTTTGGGTCTAGCACAATATTTAAGTCCCCTGCTACTATGATGTTCTTGGGAGAATAGGCTTCCACAAAATCAAGTAGAGTTTGCCAGCAATATTTTTTCTCAACAACAAGGACCAGAACATAAATATTGAATAGGGCAATTGTAATCTTACTTGTTTATGGCGGAGTTTGGTATATATCCAGTGCTATGTCTCAAAGGAGCTTTCCAACTGAAACAAATCTTCGATCTAGACTGTGGCAAGCCCTCCAGAAGTACCCCTTGCACTTACCGCCATTCCATCATTTCTTTTCCATTTCGTTCGGCTTAGATTGAGAAGGACTTCTTCTTCTATTTTTGTCTCTTGGAGCATGAAGATCTCTAGTGATTCTGCCTTCAAAAGATCTTTCACTGCTTCGATTTTCATGGGATTCCCCAGGCCTCTACAGTTCCAAGAGACTATATGCATTATTTACTGGGATGGGAAGAAGAGGGGCCTCCCTTGGGTGGCCTTGCTCTAGTGTTTCTTCCAATGGACATTTCGAGTGTGGAATGGCTTCCCTACATTTTATGCCTCTCCGCTTCTTCCTCTCTTGCTTCTTTGAGGGATTTCCTTCCTACTCTTCTCGATGGTCTTTCGAAAGTTTCATTGTCTGATGAACTTGATATCTCCAGGGGTTTCTTCCTTGTCATGTCTGCATACGAGGGTGAAGAAGAGCCTTCTACTTGGGTATTTGATGGAGTGGGGAGGGTCCCTTCGTTGTTTCCTTCAATTGATGGGGGAGGGGTCTGTTGGTCCACTTCACGAGTTATCATCGGGGGGTCTTCCTGAGAACTGAGAGGATCAAAAGGGTTCAAGGATGAATATGTCCGAGGAGGAGTTGTGTTCCCAGCCACTTGAGGCTGCTTTGAACTGGGCGCAGTGGATCCTGTAGGGGTCCCTTTCGAACGAGGCTTATTGTGTTGCTTTATGGGAGCCTGCTTCTGCACCTTCGTCCATTGCTCCCCTTTCGACTTCTCTGCTTCCTCCTTGACCTTCTTTTTATAGTTTCTTGAGAAGTGTCCGTAGCCGTGGCAATGCCTGCACTTAAAAGGCAGCTGCTCATAGTCCAGTTCTTGCACATGTGACCAGTTTTCCACTGTTATCTTGATGGCCTCCGAAAGCCCTATTTCTAGGTCCACCTCCACACAGATTCGTGCACATGAGTATTGGTCCTTCCTTTCTGCTCTGTCAATGTATTTTCTGAGAGCATTCCCAATAGATTCTAAGGATTTCGGGTTCCAACAGTGCAGAGGCAGGTGGGGAAGACACACCCAGATTGGGACCGCCGAAGGCACATCCTGAGTTGGATCAAAATTCGACATCAATTGGTTCAGATAGAGCCCCCGGGGTCCCATAAAATATGGTATGTTTCTGAAAATTAAATTTCTATCTTCAACATTGTCAAAGATGAACACATACTAGCCTTTCCCGACGAAATGACTCTTAATGCTTTCCGAGACCAACGGTCTCCAATTCCTCTGAATCTAGGATTCGATGGCTTTTGGGGAAGGCCATAATCCCGTAAATTGACCGATCAGGCCTTGTTTAACAATGCTTAGAGCAACACGATAGGGCTCTTCAACTGGGAGGGCGACCAACGGGATGGAGTCCATCTTCTTCACATTTTTTTCCTGAGTGGCTGAGACTGGATGTATGCTGCAAGCCTCAACCAACTTTTTGAAGGCCGAGAAATCAGGGGGAAGAGGAGGGTGAGGTTCAGAGCCCCCTCCTAAAGCCATGGCGGCGAGGAAAAGTCGCAGAGAGAGGCTCACGCAGAGCAGCGCACGGGAATGAAAATTTTATCCAAATAATTTTAAGTGCAACACCTTTTAACTCTCTTTTATATCATACATATTATGTCTTTCTTTTTCAAATAACACTTTTATGTCTTTATAGCTTATATACCTTAACATGTAGCTACTCACTATAGCCGTATGTATCTTTAATCCCCTAAAGCCAATTTCGAGGCACGATAACCCTTGGAGAACATAACCAAAATGCAATCATATAACCATATAAACTTTAATCTTAAACCAAGAAGTACACACCCTAATCTCCACCTATGTAAAGTGCATAGTTTTTGTGGCACATCTAGATAGTTCTAGATAATAAAGGAATGATACAACAATACATATGCATTATATTTCCCAAAAGAAAGAAAGCATGTTTGTATGCTCATATCGTGTTTTTTTTAAATGATGAAATACATATTCAAGGCCATATTCTTGCGCTTACAACACTTTTATGAACCAAAATGCTCCATAGAAAACATACATGTAAGTTGCTCATTGATTTGTTAAAACAACAAGTTTTGTTTTTAAAGAACTTTTTCTTATAGAATTCACAAAAAATACATATCATATATGTAAGTTACTCATTCATCTTTTAAAACTGCATGCATGTTTTGTTTTTAAGGAACTTTTCCTTATAGAATCCTCTTGAGTAAAAGATGAGGATATTTATTATCAAGTGTTACTATTGGTTTAGTTTAATAATTTATATATTTAGTAGTTAATGGTCATATTAGTAGAGAAAATAGCAAGTTAATGAACAAGTTTTTTTAATATAAGTTTAATAGATATTACCTGGTATTCTTATTCTATTGGTGTTACTTGAGGTAGCACCTGCCACCTATTGAGCATTAATGCTAGTATGGCCATTATCTCCCTTGTAAATATTATTATCCAATGTTAATATCACTTTAGTTTCATGATGTATATCTAGTAGATAAAATAGCCACATTAGTAGATAAAATAGTAAGTTAATGAACATGCTTCTTATTACTCACTCATGCTAGCATGACCATTAGCCCCTCACAAATATTGTTAAGTTAATAATCACATACTTTACAATATTTATCCTTATTCTTTTAAAATCAATTATACATTTCTTACCACAAACTTAAAATTTTATTAAAAGTTTTATAAGTTTACATTTTAAATTATAAATTTTAAATTATGAAGTGTTTTTTTTTTTTTATAAAATAAAAATACCAAAATTCTTATTCTTAGTATGAAAAATTATAGATATGAGAAATATATTTAGTCTTCATTTTATAGAGTTGATGTTAAATTTTGTTTCRTACCACTTCATATTTAAGGCCAAATTACAATTTTTAGCTTTTTTTTTAAGCAAAATGTTCAATAACATTTTTTTTCAAAGGAAAAATATATTTTAATTTCATAATATGGTAAAAAAATACAAAGATGGGGATATTCACAATCAAGGTTGGAATATGACGGGTAAAATGCCCGTCAGAGGGCATTTTCCCTGTATTTTATTGTTACCTGTATTTTACTGTCAATTTTTTCAGCTTACCGTCTCTTGAAACAACTAAGAAAGTCCATTAAATGTATTTTTGATGGGCAATAACTTTTCGAAAACGTCATTATAGTTTAGAATTTCGATGTGTTAGAGGAGCCTGGAGTCTAGGACAGTGCGGGATGTGCTGGAGCATATGTGAGGCCCTGTGGTATCGTGGACGCATCATGTCATGGATGTGCTGGTAGCAGTTGGAGTCTGGACGCAACCATTCCCAAATCCCAAAATTATGTCTATGTATTAACTTAGCCACATACCAATCTTTAATTAACTTTGGAGTATGCGTTGAACCTCAAAGAGATGGGGATTAAGTTGTTCATGTCTAAGTTTAATAGATATTACCCGATATTCTTATTATATTGGCGTTACTCGAGGTAGCACCTGCCACCTATTGAGCATTAATGCTAGTATGACTATTATCTCCCTTGTAAACATTATTATCCAGTGTGAGTGTGACTTTAGTTTCATGATATATATCTAGTAGTTAATGACCACATTAGTAGAAAATATAGTAGGTTAATGAACATGCTTCTTAGTACTATTGAGCATTCACTCATGCTAGCATGGCCATTACCCCTCACAAATATTGTTAAGTTAACCGTCACACACCTTATGATATTTATCCTTATTCTTTTAAAACCAATTATACATTTCTTACTACAAAGTTAAAATTTTATTAAAAGTTTTATAAGTTTACATTTTAAATTATAAATTTGATATTTATCCTTATTTTTTTTAAAATCAATTATACATTTCTTACTACAAAGTTAAAATTTTATTAAAAGTTTTATAAGTTTACATTTTAAATTATAAATTTAAAATTATGAAGTGTTTTTTTTTTATAAAATAAAAATACTAAAATTCTTATTTCTTAGTATGAAAAATTATAGTTATGAGAAATATATTTAGTCCTCATTTTATAGAGTTAATGTTGAATTTTGACTCGTACCACTTCATATTTAGGGCCAAGTTACAATTTTTAGCTCTTTGTCTAAGCAAAATGTCCAATAACATTTTTTCCAAAGGAAAAGTATATTTTAATTTCATAATATGGTAAAAAAGTATAAAGATGGGGATACTCACAATCAGGGTTGGAACTTGATGAGAAAAATGTTCGTCATAGGGCATTTTACCCATATTTTATGATCAATTTTTCAACTTATCGTCTCTTGAAACAACTAACCAAGTCCATTAAACGTATTTTTGATGGGCAATAAATTTTCGAAAACGTCATTATAGTTTAGAATTTCGATGTGTTAGAGGAGCCCGGAGTTTGGGACAATGCGGGATGTGCTGGAGCATATGTGAGGCCCTGTGGTGCCGTGGACACATCATGTCATGGATGTGTTGGCAACAGTTGCAGTCTGGACGCAACCATTCCCAAATCCCAAAATTGTGTCTGTGTATTAACTTAGCCACCTACCGATCTTTAATTGACTTTGGAGTATGCATTGAGCCTCAAAGAGATGGGGATTAAGTTGTTCATGTTTTTTTTATTTGCAATTTACGACATTACCAACATTATTTGTGTTCGGGGATTATATGTTACATTATTTGTGTTTGGGGATTATATGTTAGACACATGAATTTGGAAATAAAAAATGACTCGATAACTATTGCAGGAGCATCTTCTCCTCCCTATGGTGAGGACTTGCATAGTGGAAATGGATCGATAACTATTGCAGGAGTGTCTTCTCCTCCTCATGGTGAGGACTTACATGGTGGAAATGGATCGATAACTATTGCAGGAGCGTCTTCTCCTCCCTATGGTGAGGACTTGCATAATGGAAATGGATCATCATCTTCTGAGATAAGATTTTCAAATGGTCTCATTATTACAGGTTTCATTGATAATTTCAATCCCCATTTCCAATTTTTTAGATGTAGTTTTGTTTAATAATTGGGTTTGAAATTTGGGAGCTATGGACCTCATTCTCTATATTTTTTATTTTTTTCTATGTTTTTGTTTAAAAAAAAAAAGTTCTAAATATGAACCTCATTCTCTGTGTTTTTTTTTATAAAAAAAGTTTTCTGTGTTTTTGTTTTAACAAAAAAAGTTCTAAATATGAGAATGATGAACTTTTGAAATTTGCAGTTCTCAGTGAAACTTCAAACTTTTATCAAATAACCATCAAAATAATCCTGTCCTCTTGGAGGAATCCACTTTACTTTTAATATTTCAAGTGGAATAATGAGTTTTCTTCTTGTTTCAAGTGAAATAATCTTGTATTATTGGAGGAATCCACTTGTAAGATTTCAAGTTTTTCTTTTTTTTTAAATTAAAAAAAGGTTTAAATGTGAAAACGATGAACATTTGAAATTAACAACTCTAAGTCAAGCTTTTACCAATTAACCATTAAAATAATCCTTTCATGTTGGAAGAACCCACTTGTAAAATTTTAAATGGAATAATGAGTTTTCTATTTTGTTTCCATTGCTTCACTAAAGCTACCATGCTCAATTGTCCACCTACCAATATCGAGCATTGGGTAAATTTGGCATGCTTGATATTCTGGAGATATGTTTGTTAGTTTGTTTTTCTTTATTCTTATTTTTAATTATATTCAGAAAAGTAAGTATGGTAAACAAAGGTGCAATTTAGAATAGCATCATGTATATGGTAAGGCAAAATTGATGGTTGTATACATAAAGTTGTTTAATGGTAATCTATTTGCATCTAATTGTGTATATTTCAAATTATTCATGTTAATTTCTTATCTAAACTTTATTGTTAAAGGACACAATTTTAAACAGAACACTGTTTGACGAGAGATATAAGCACTTAAAATGTCAAAAACAATTAATCTGACTGGTAAAGAAGAATCCAAATTCCAACTCTGCTCACAATTATGTGCATTTTGCATACATAAAAAAGTAAGTAAACACGTTCTCCTAGGTCTTATTACAATAAGTCAAATAGATCAAGATAAAAAAAAAATACATCAAATTCAAATAAATGTACTAGAGCAACCAAGACTAGATCTCCATATTCAAATCTTTCACTTTGCAACACCTTTAAGTGAGAGTTGGAAGACAATAGGGAAATATCAAATTGTAATGAATTTTGCCTTCCTATCCTTCCTTAAGATTACTACTCCACCTACACAAAAATCAGGAGATACAATCATCTTTAAACCTAGCTTCATAACTTTTGTCAAAATACATTTAGTCACATATTTTATTTAAATAAAAAACATTTTTTAATTTTATTATTTTACAACATCTAAAAAAATATAAATAAATTTATTTAGATATTAAATATTTACAAATTTTTATTCTTCTTCTTTTTTTCTTTCCTCTCCTTTCATTTCAATTAAGCAATTGATCTAAATTAATAAAAACCTAAGAACATCCATTACTTTGTAACATCTATTACCATAATCATTATAGATTAATCAAATCAACAATTTTTATTTTTTTACACTATATCAATTTTATATAACCTCTTCATTTGCATTAATTTTTTTTTATCAAAATAACACAACTTTTATTATCATAACTATATGTCTTTCCATAACACATCTTTATTTTTTTATTATTTATTCAAATTTTTATTTATTAAATTTACACTGAAAATTTTAAAGATATGACATATGCAACTTATGTCTTATTATTATACACATTTAGTTTATATTGTGAGGAGAGAATTTTTAGTTTGTGTGTTAGGTGAACATTTTAATTATTATTAGTTATCATTTATTATACACATTTAGTTTATATTTTAAGAGAGAATTTTTAGTTTGTGTGTTAGGTGAACACTTTAATTATTATTAGTTATCATTTCAATATTTTTTTTAATAATTTTTTTTTTACCAACCATTATTTCATTATAGTTATTATAGTTATTAAGATATCAATTTCTCTCTTTGAAAATGTATTTTTTTCATTTTGAGAATGATATTTAGGATAAAGTTATTATATCAATATAAATGTTAAGAGTTCAATATGTCTCTTTAGAGTACAAGGTTATTCAACAACTAGGTTTAAAGCCATTACAACAATATACTTGTTAAGAGCTCAACATGTCACTTGCAAGAATTGAAATTGGGTGACAAGGATAACAATCATTCCTCTTGAGCTAAACCTAATTGATATTATATCACTTGCAAGAATTGAAATTAGTTGAGTGGCAAGGATAACGATCATTCATCCCAATCGCCATAGCTAAACCCAATTGACTATATATATATTGAATTTGAGAAAAATATTCATCTTATTCCATTACCTTGTTGACGATAAAGTAAAAAAAAAAATATTTAATATCAAAATTAAATCCTAATAATGACACTAAAGTAGAATCGTTGATACCAAAATTAAATCTTAATAATAACACTAAAGTAGAATCATTAATACCAAAATTAAATCTTAATAACAACATTTACCTTAATAATTTTACCATCCAAAAAACATATATAGTACCTAATAATAATATTTTACTTAAAAATATTCAAATAAGATTTACTTACTCCTCTAGATGAACTACTCTAGCCATTTGCCTCCTCTAAACCTCCTTAACTACCATTTTCATTAAGTTGTAATCAACGAACTCACCATAGTTTTATTTCTTATTACAAAGAAAAAATTAAATAACCATAGTTTCATTTCTTATTACAAATTAAAAAAAATTAAATAAAATAATTATTCACATTTGAAAGTACTGAAATGATAATTAACCTTGTTTTTATCACTTTAAAAAACAATCACTTTAAAAAACAATTGATATGAAAATGTCAATATTGCTTATAATTATTATCCCAATGACCTATTATTGGGAAAGTGTCACTATTCCTTAAAGAAAGAAATAATATAAAAAGTCACTATTACTCATAATTATTAACATCGTAACCAATTATTATGAAAATGTCACTGTCCTCCTTTAAATGACAATATCCTTTTATTTAATTTTTATTTTAACCAATTTACAATATTTACTATTGATTTAATTACAGAATTGGGATACAATATTTACTATTGATTTAATTACAGAATTTCTCAATTTTGTAATTAAATCAATAGTAAATATTGTAAATTGGTTAAAATAAAAGGAAAGTGATCTTTGATAAGTATGGGCAAAATTTTCAGTGCTTTCTGTTATCGAGTGTAGTAGTTTCAGTTATTTTTGTGTATGTTTGGTTAGTAAGTTTTGGGACGATCAGAGAATACTATGTATATTGTAGCACTCTGCTATGTTTTACAAAATTAAAAGGAGAAAAAATTTATATTGCAAAAGGAAAAAAAAATTATTAATATAATTTTTAAGTAAATTTTCTTCCTAAAAAAATTACAGAATTTCCCTTTAAAACGATTTTATCTTGTAATAAATTCTCCCAATTTATTAAGAAAAAAAATTATTACTTCAAACTATAGCGCTGTCATGGCATCCTCCATGATCCAATAACTCGTTGATTCGGGAGCTTTTCATATTCTCCTGTCCACGCTACAAAACACTCCCTGTCCATATGCGTAAAGAATGAACGATGTTGTCATGGCGTACCCCACAATCCAATATTTTCCTTCTCTTTCCCAAAAACTACAAAAACTAGAAAGTATTATAGGCTCTCGTCTTTTCTCACAGCATCCCAATATTCCAAAATTATAATGTGCTACATCGGATGTGATTCATTTGGCACCCACCCCAAAGCAAATTGTCCCCAACTGAGGAAGGATCGTCATCATTTTTTTTGGGAATAAGCGAAGGGTATGTTAATTAATACAGGGCAGGGCAGAGTTGTGTAAAACCTCCAACATCGTTGGAGATAAAGCACCACTCAATTCTCCGAGAACCCGCGAGGAGAAGGGCGGGGGAGGCAGATGGCGAGTTTTCTGAATACGTTTCTGTACGGAGTGTATGGATTGGGAGGCGTCCTCTGCACTTGCATTGCGCTGCTGGTAGCGTTTCAGGAGAAATTGGTATACGTTCCGGTGGTTCCCGGCATGACCAAGGGCTACCCAATCACCCCTGCCAGGCTTCGCCTCACATACGAGGACATATGGCTTACATCGGTCGATGGAGTCCGGCTTCATGCCTGGTTCATCAAGATTCTCCCCGAATGCAGAGGTATGGAATGTCTAACGTTTTCTTAACATTTCTGCAGAATACCCATTTGAGCAAAACCTCCACGGCAGCTTCAATTTTGACCTACTGCTAAACCCTAAACCCAAAACTCCACTTGTGGCATTGAAAGCAGAGCAATTTGGTCAGTAATTTCATGCTAATCGCTTCTTTCTTTCTTTCTGTTTTTTGTATTTAAGATCTTTGTAAGCATTGCCATTAGATTATTGCTTATGATCCTTTAGACCTTTACATAACGATCTGTTAGGATATGTAACTTGATGGATACTATGTCATTTCAACATCTTTCAACTTGCTGAAAGCATATTTTCCCTCTCAGACCACATTCTGCAATGCTTTAAATAACGTGGCTAGTCTATGATCTAGGATCGTTGTTGTTAGATTCTCTAATTCGATGAAATTATCGTTTTCTGAGTAGTCACTACACTGTATGGTTGCCATCAGTGACTGTGGTTGCCATCAGTGATCTTCTACCGATGTTCTTGTATCGCTGGGCATTGCTGTACTTTTGTGCTAAGTTACCAGAAATCAGAAACGCAATACGGAACGCCAAACGAGTATAGTTCAAGAAAATTATTATCAATTTCATTTTTTTTGCAATTCATTCAATTCTACCAGTAGATACTAAATATAAAAACATATTAATGGCAATAATCACAGAATATTAATGGATGAAACTAAAACATATCGAACAATGTTGGATCTGAAATGATATCCTATTATATAAATATAACGGCATGCCCAACGGAGACTAAAACATATTGAACAACTGTGAATCTGAAATAATATCCTATTATATTATTATATAAATATAATATCATGCCCATCTGAAACTAAAACTTATTGAACAATGTTGGATCTGAAATGACATCCTCTTATATAAATATAACGACATCCCCATCCGAAACTAAAACATATTGAACAACGTCGGACCTGAAATGATATTCTATAAATAATAGGATATGTCGTAATAGTGCGCATCTAAAATGGTAGAATCATGACAAACCTATTTTTGGATTTATGCCTGCTTCCATTTTGTCTAATTAGGTTATTTATTACCTCATATGGGAGGAAAGGCAATAATAATTATCTGGTCACTGGAAATAAATCTCTATCTGAAAAAATATGCCTCTTCTACCACCGGTATTTTCTTCTCTTTGTTAATATTCTCAGATCATGGTGAGCAGATTCTACACCCAGAACTAAAACGCTAATCTGTTGGAACTGAAAACTTAACATCAATTAAAACAGAAGAATCCAAATATGTTAATCTACAAACTCATCACTCTAAAAACAGGACAGCAATTACACAAAACTGAACTCTTAAAACTGCATCTGTATTCTATGTACTGGAAGAAGAATTACACGCTATAGATAAAAACTCTATATCACACCGCAACTCAGTGGAAGACCTTTTCATTCTTTTATAGACTAAGAGGACTCCAGGGTTTACAATGATGAATCCCCGTCCCAGTGGAACGCCTAGTCTAGGAGAAGAGAAACTGTAACCTAATTTTGGCCTAGAGAAAAGTGCCCAGTTCTTGAAGGGGAAATTGCCTAGAGACTAGGATAGAGTGCCTCAAGTAGATAGGCTCACACATGCAAGCATGCATGCCTCCTTGACGGATGCGCTCTTCTTAATCCGGGAAATCGCAATGCAGAAAAGTGCCCAGTTCTATAATAAGAACAGCAGCCAACTTAGCGAAAGAAAGTGCATACTAATTCTAAAAAAGCAGAAAACTACTGACAGAATTAGCATCCAATCTAAAATAAGAAAAGGCAAGTGCTGTTCTAAATATAACGGCATACTTAAAAGCTGAAAGGGGACTAAAGCTGTTGCATGTATGCCTAGGGAAGCATGCACCTTCTACTTCAGCAAATGTACCCACTGCTGTAATACCCTGGTTTTGACCCCTGGAATGTATTGGATCAGATTATGTATAAATTGTAAACGTGTGGTTATAATTGCAGCACTTGAGCCATGTGAACTTAATTACTGTAAATGATCTAAATGTGTTTGTATGGGTTGCTAGTGTGGAGCTCAAGGCTGAGGCCCGACTAGTGAAGGGCTAGACATGTGGATGTTGTAAATATACTTACTTGGATTGTGTGGTAGGCTTGCTGCAGTGAACTCAAGCTGTGCAAATATTAATTCTGGAATATAATATATAATGGTGCAGGATGGCTGCAGAGAGCTATGATTCCACTAGAGGGGAAGAGAAAGGGAAAAGTAATCCTCTATTGCTAAGTGTCAGCCTAAGATCTCATCTCTCTTTCCATTATGTGCTTTAAATGAAGCCATCCACCTCCTTTGACTTATAAATCCAATCATTGAGTGCATGTAGGAGTTGGTGGGGAAGTCTGCTCATGTAGTTATTGGAGCATGTGCTGAGCATAATCATTATGGAGAAGCATAAGAGTACTTCATTCTCCTGTTAGAAGTAATGTCAGCCACCATTCCTTTAACTCTCTCATTGTCATTCATTCTATCACATTCTTTCATGTTCCTGCCGTGCACTTCTCATGCCACTATCTCTCTTACTAACCAGTAACCAATTGGGAAATTGACAAAAATCAGCAATATGAAAGAGGAATTGTAGACCTTGGATGAGAGATAGATGGCTGTAGGAGAGCATAGATGTTGGGCAGGTTAGGTTGCCTAAGCCTTCACCTTCTGTGTATTTTCTGCTCAGTGGATGCTTGAGAGACAAGTGTTATGCTTGCAGGCCATTTCGAGAAAGCATTCAGCATATTGGAATCTTTCTGCCCATGCTGAAGAGCACTGGAAGGGAAGAATACACTTGAGGGACTGTTGAGCAGAGAAAGGGAAGATTTTCCTTGTGTTGTGTAGGGAGGTGGAAGAGAGTGCCATGGTTGTTTGATGGTTAGATGAGATCAAAGTTATTTGAATCAGAACCAGCTGAGGGTCAGGGCGTTACAAAACTGGCTTATGATCCAGTCTACTAAAAAAAATATAAAATATGTAAAATTTAACACACACACACACATCAATGTAATTCCAAACAATTAGACACCAAATATGCGAAGTTTGCTTATATATATAGCATCCAAGTACTAAGGATGGATATAACAAAATAGCGTCGAGTGTGAATCGCAATACATATTTGAAACAAAATACATAGATGTTGAGGCTCTTAATGGCTTCTAGAGTCCAAAAAACATCATGCTACAAGACGACAATAAATAACTCCATATCATCAAAATCGTTGCCTATATTGGGATCCTCATCATCAGTAGCATCCTCTGCCTCCTCCTCTAGCCTTTTCCTCTACCTTGATCTTCCAAGGACATCAGTCAACACCCTCCAATTTTAATAAAATTGCCTAATCCAAACTTTAAAACAAGGGAGAAAAAGCTTAACATGCCTAATTAGTGGTTTTGGCTTAAGTGAAGGGTACATTTTTACTAAGTTCATGACAAAGGAGTTCAACAATCAGCATCACCAACATTGAGTTACATAGAGGGCTTGGTGCTCTGATTAAATTGGTCCCATAGGTCAGTTTGCAGTGGGAACTAGTCCGAACCAGATGGTTTGTCTGGTTCAGTACTGAACTGGCCAGTTTGGCATCTAGCAGTAATTACCAGGGAGGGGGGTTTCTTTAGTTTTCCTTTAACTTACGATTTTTCTCCTAGAACTGTCATTGGTCCCACAGGCTGGTTCACAGTAGGAACCGGATGGTTCGGTCGGTTCAGTACCAAACCGGTTGGTTCGACATCCAAATTGGTTTGCCAGTCTGGTTTAGCCACTGGTTCGGAGGATTAGGGGTATGGGCTGGTCCTGATAACTATGGATGAGATGCCGGGAGTACTCTGTAATGAACAGATTGGCTGAGCCACGAGGGAAAATGGGTTGGGTGGAGTGAGCTAGAAGCCTGTAGTTTGGTCACTCCCCATGGTGGCCTCATATCCCAGCTTCGGGGTGGTATCTGCATTGGATGCCTATGGTTGCGTGGAAAATTGCTCATATGCAGCCAGTTTCTTTGACGACCTTCTGTTAAAAGATAAGTTTTTGAGTTCTGTCTCTGTTTATTAATCTGCAATTGAATGTTAATTATTTTTATGGAAATATATTCATTTTGCGTGCTGTGTATGTAATTATGTTTAATTTGGTTATGGGCATTTGGTTGCCATGAATTGCTGTTATTCCATGCTTTTATATTTCGCTGCATTGAATTATTGCACCTCTGCATGCATTTTGAATTAGTTCTGAACCTCTATGAAGGCCATCCCTGTGTTGTAATGATGATTGGATCTCTTGATGGCTGGAATTTTAATTTCCTGTTTAGAGGCTCCTCATCCTGTGGCTGGGAGTGCTAGGCGGGAATGCCATGACTGTCCCTGTGCCTCCTCACACTGCTGCTGCCCACATAACTGTGCCCTCTCTAATCACTGTTCAATCTTTTGTGCTGGAACTGTCAAGTATGTTGTACAGAAGGGAGAACCAACTGCCAGGCAATCAGGTGCAGAAAACTAACATCATTGGCACATGATCTTCCACAAAAACCATGATAACAATTACCTTTATATTTAGTATCGCTGGGGCCAACATCATCGTGTGCTCCACCTACCATTCCTGTAGGCTCCCACTACCATTTCCAAGTTGCCGTGTTTGTAACATCTAACTACAGCGGGTTAAAGTCTTGCCGACACATGGTTAAAGTCCCCATTTCACATTTTGTGCTTCTTTTTCAAGTTTTTGGTGCATTGACATGTTTTTCCAATAATGGCCACATTTCACGAGAAATGCAGTTTGTTTCACTGAAAACTCGTTACTTATTAAGTTTTAGAAAATTAAGGGCAAACTAGAAACAGAAATATCCTTTAACTTTTATTTACTGCTGTAGTTTTGAATCAGCAATATATTCACAAAATTGGATGTAAACCAATAACAAAAATAATACAATGGATCTGAACATTACCTTAGCAAGGAACAGATCTGAACATTACCTGATGAGCTCGCTGTTGTCCTCTTTTCTGTATGCTCAGAAAAAGCTTTAAGGATCATTGATCAAACCCACAGGGGTAGATCTCATCATGATCTTGTGAACAGTTTTGCCAAGAAGAACTTAGGGAAGAAAACAGAAAATTGACCAGCATACCAATCATCAGGTAAGGGGCTGAAATAAGGACACCACAGTCCAAACTAAAGGCTGAAAAAGGATGCCACTAACAGTCTTAACAATTCTGTCCAAGAATGTGAAACTGCTACAACAAAAAGACTGAAATAAAATAGCAGTTATGTGGCTGCCATATCCAACCCAGATTAGGGTACTTAAGCTGTAAAGTAGCGCAGCCTACAAGTGGCACCTGCAAAGAGAAATAGACAGCATACACAGTTGGCAGCAACAACATACATAAGTGACACTAGCAGCAAGGAGGGCGGTACCAGAAAGAACAGAAAGGCGGCAGCAACAGATGAGGAAACCCTCGGTGGCTACTCCAAGCAACAATACTGAACAAGAGGAGGGCCGCACCACCAGAACAAGGGAGCCACAGCAAAGGCTGACCTAAGGAGGGCAGCACATTTCAATAACCAGTAAGAGAAACAGTTTCAAGGAGGGCTGCACCACAAAAGCAGCCAAGGAAGGGAGCCACACCTACTATACCAGCCAAGGAAAGGAGCCAAGGAGAGGGTGGCACCCTATACCAGCAAGAGAGAGGGTCCAAGGAGAGGGCGACACCCTATACCAACAACAGAAGGCAGAAACAAGGAGGGGGTGGCACCCTATACCAGCAACAGAAGGCAGATCCAAGGAGGCCGCACCCTTTTACTAAACTGAACAAGGAGCTGCAGCAAAATCAGACCAAGAGAATGAAATTGGAGGAAGAATAATGAATGAGAGATTGAAGGGAAAAGGTCTCCTTTTATAGTTTAGGTAGGAGGTTAGGGTTAACTAAATTATCCCTATCTTTAGGGTTAGATTAAATCCTAATAAAATAAACAAATTAAATAATTAATATTTTAATCATAAAATATTAATTAGAATAGTCAACGAGTCAAGGTGGCTAGCAAAGACCCAAACCACATAAACAATAAGGAGGACATGGCTCAAACAAGGGAAAACAACCGTAACAAGACAAAGTCAAAGGGGGGTCTTCTTCAATGGCAAAATGTCCACATAAGTCTCATGATAACTTATAAGCTTTTATCAACCCAACATAAGAGGAAGGTCAATGATGTGATCATGTTCTTCTTCTTAACTGCTTCTAGGTCTCATGGACCATCCCGGGAGAGAAGAAGATCACACATCATCTCGGCTTGGTACTTAACCAAGAAACTGCCTGGTCCCGGACCAAGACACCCAAAACACATCTGGGGCCCTAGATCACAACCAAGGTCTTATCCACCAAGGTACACAACCAAGGATCAATCCAAGCGCTGAGCAAGGATCCCTGGAACACATCCAGGGGCCCTAGAACACATCTAAGGGACTTATCCACCAAGGTACAACCAAGGATCAATCCAAGCACCGAGCAAGGATTCCCTGGAACACATCCAGGGGACCTAGAACACATCTAGGGACTTATATCATCAAACTGCTTGGTCCCTGACCAAGAACCCCAACAATACACTGAGGGCCCTCACTAGGGTCTTTTGCCATGGCTCTAACTGCTTGGTCCCAGACCAAGAACCCTAGGAGTGTACTGGGGGCCCTAGATCTCAGCTAGGGTCTTTGCCATCCTCTTGGAGAATGGCTCTTGCAGCTGCATTAATTTTAACATTAAGAAATCCAAAACATGTGCTAAAGCCTAAAAGTGACATTATCAACTCATTTTATGTTTCTTATGGGTTTTGCCCAGTAATGCTCTCTTACTGTCATGTTTCTGGTAATGAGACTTTGTCTGTGGTTTGCTTTGGCCTTTTTCTTACTGGTAATTTTCATGGCCTTTCATCACATGGGATTACGGGTGTAGCCTATTGGTTATTCTTGCAACCAAGTTCTATCGGACTGGCCTGCAGGTCATGTTTGTGGTTTTCCAACTTTTTATTTCTTCTTTCTTTTTTTATGGTTATATCCAAGCCCACTTTTCTGCGTTTACTTAAGGGAATTGATGGACTATTCCACTTCATTTATCACATCTGTTGTGAGTGAAGCAATGCCTCATCTGGCAAGCTTTTTAAGGACATATCTTAAGTTACTTGCTTTGAGCATTTACAATGTAAATGGTTTTGTCATTGCAATTTGCACCAGTAACCCTTTGCTTTTGAAAATGTCGATGACACTTATAGCATCAATGAGACTTAGTTAGTCAATGTCAAACATATGCATGATCCTGTAGATAGCTTTAGGCTTTAGCTTTCTTCTTTTTATATCTTCATCTTATCCAAGGTTTCCCTTTATGGATGGTTTTGTCTTAGAAAAGCTATGTACCTACCAATTTTGGTGCCCAGAAAATACTTGTTTACTTGTGCTTGTGTGATCCTTTGTTCTTTTTTTCTGTGTTCATTGCTTTTCTATGTTTCAGCTATAAGCACGCATCAAATATACTTATCTGTGGAATTTTAGAGTGAGAGTTATGAATAATATTATCCTAACTCTAACAAATGTTTGTGGCGCAGGTCCAACAATTTTGTTTCTCCAAGAAAATGCTGGCAGTATCCTTGAGGTTTTAATGAACAGTCTGCTAAAATTATAGCAAATGATTGACATCATATGATAAGAAAATTATTGAAATGCACTATTTAGCAAATTATTACTCTATGCACTAGAGAAAAAAGTTTAGGAAGCGCCTTAACAGTTTCCTTTGCAGATATAGCTCATCGGCTAGAGTTCATTCGCATTTTGTTACAAAAATTGAAATGCAATGTTTTTATGCTTTCTTACCGAGGGTTTGTTCCAATCTCTGAACCATCTCTATTCTGAATTATGAGATCTTTAGTCTAACAATATATTCAGCAGATTATTGTGTTTACTAAGATATTTTGCAACACAGCTTTGGCATGTTAATCTCCAATTTGGGAATATTTTAGGACTTGTTCACATTCAGGTAAGGAGGTCTGACACATATCTTATTGTATTGTAATAAGATATGGAGCAAGTGATGGAAACCCATCTCAACATGGTATTATCAAAGATGCAGAAGTGAGTCTCTTGACATTGTCACGAAATATTTTTATTGTTAAATAGGAATATTAGTTTTATTCAATAATCATTTGAGCAATGAATGAAACTATGGTTCTGTTTTGAAAAATCTGAGCAGGCAGCGTTACAACATCTGCTCCAAAGGACTGACATTGATACATCAAGAATAGTTGTCTTTGGTAGATCTTTGGGAGGAGCTGTTGGAGCAGCGCTTGCCAAAAATAATCCTGAAAAGGTGCACAAGAAATAAACTCAAAATTACAATTGCTGGAACTCGAAATAAGATGCTGGCAACTTTTATTAATTTAAAAATCAGAAAACAATACAAAATCTTAACGACAAAAATAAGGTGAATCATAGCCTTTTTATTCTCCTGCACCACAATGCTGAACATAAAACTCCTAACTCCTATCACGTTGAAATACTGAAATGCTACCATGCTGCCAGCGCAACTATCTACTGTCAAACATTCCAACATCAAAGTTCCAATCAACCACACATGATATACAGTGTAACCTTTCATCAAGCCTGGCCTCTTATTATACAATTTGAAGGAATAATGTTTTAGGAGAAGATTTATTTCTGGAGATGTTCTGTTCTGGTTCAGCATATAGCTTTCTGGTTGAAAACAACTTTTTTTGGCTAAAAATACCCCTTTAAGCTGAAAATAACCTGCTAAGCTGAACATAACTCGTCTTCATGTGGATCTGCTTTGCTGTTTAGCATTGGGCCTTATGCAAACTTGTCCACACACTGGTCATCTTCTAAATCTGGCGGCTGTCCCAGATCTGTCAGCTTTTCGAAAATTGTACTGTGCTGTATCATGCTGCCTCCTGTCTACCTGCTGAACTCTCTGATTGTTATGCCCTTTTTCTGTTTCTGTGGGTGTCTTGCTCATTCTTCTTGTATTGGAGGCGCTGGTCATTCCGCTACTAGCATGAGATGATTGCATTTCCTTTGTGAACAATCCTTAGTTATATTAGGTGCTTTTGACCTTTCTGCCAACATGTAAAATGTTTTTTGAAATTTTACTATGGAAATGGTGGAATTACGCTAGGACAATTTAGTTTTTTAATAATTCCACCAACACTGCTTAAGCTTCCATTACTAGCGTAATGGCAGAATGATACTGAGCTATTTTTTCTATTGATTTCCATCTTTTCTCCAGTAAAAGCTATGTGTTCCAACTTCCTTTACTAGCGGAATGGCACTTAGTCATTTCTCGCCGAGTCAATCATCCACTTTATGGAAATGGAATGATACTAAGGCATTTTTCTGTTTTTATTCTTAACTTAGCCATTTTCTCTGAATTTTGCCACTACCCTTTTGCCATCAAAACTGACCAGAACTTGTCCAATATACAGTAAAAATCCATGCCCAGTGTTCCTACCAGGCCAAAATGGTTATGATGAACAAGTCCAGAGCAAGGCTTATCATATATGTTTTGACAATGGATATGATTGAGCCAATAGCTGATAATGGAGGTAGATTGATGGAAACGAGTCAACAGCCAGAAGGTGCAAAAGAAATCGCAGATGCAGTTGGGAACAACACAGAAGCAACTACCAAATGTGTTGCAGTTAATTTTATTGCATTGGCTTCTTTTCTTCTATTCAGAGCCTATATGGATGAAGTTTCATCCTTTGCTCATCAAACTTTCAACCAGGTTGATATTGCTATTGAGATCGATGTTTATATACCTATTTAGTGCATGTGCATGTTCTATGGTTGGTTGAAGAAAACAGGGATTTGTGAATGAAGTGCAAAAGCGATTTGTATCTCTTTTTTTCATTCGCATGCTGTATAAGATTCTGGGGTGGTATACATTTACAAATCAACCTCTACTTGGTGCCAAAGCTGTTGCATTGCTCATGTTTGCACCAGTCTCTGGCATTCTGATGGCCTTGTTTTTGAATAATGTTGGAGGTGCTTGGATAATGTAAAGTTCATAGAAAGTGGTGCTCTTGGTGGAAAAGGGAGCGTTGCTCACAAGACATTAGTTACTGCTGGACCTTTCCTTTTGTCAGGAATAACGGTCCAAGATGGTTCTGGTAAAATGCTAGTCACTATTGTTGGCATGAGAATATAATGGGATAAATTTATGGCAACCTTAAGAAAAGGACGCAATTATGAAACCCAATTCCAAGTCAAACTTATTTGTATTAATTGGTAGGATAGGATTAGATTTTGTCATAACATTAAGAATGATTGTAAAGGAGGTTGATTCTAAAAGTGAGCTTAAAGAAGCTCTTAAAGGTGCTCTATCAAAATCCATTTGTTTTTTAGGAAGTGACAGTGAATATACTAGTAGTTTATTAAACTAAGAAAGCAATTGGTAGGAAAACTTAACACAGAAAACAAGAGGCAAGCTATGATTCCTACTCCAGTTTTCTTTTTTTGCAAGAGTTCACCCAAGTCAAAACGTGGGTAGAGATTTGAATGGCTGAGAACCTTTAGAGGTCCAAGTTTCTGTGTGAATGGTGAAAATATTTCTTTCATATAAATATGGTCAACACTTGGAATACTGCAAAAGGAATGGAGAGGAGAACAAATTTAGTGCCTTTCCCAGAAATGGGAAACTGCATGCCAAACACGAGTATTTTGAGAAGACTGAAACACAATCAAAGAAGTCAATGACTCAGAGTGCAGCAAATTCAGGCAATCACTCAGCTTTCCCTTGAGCTACTCAACCAATTTTTGATAAGTATGATGATCTTGAGGAATATGGTTACGCTTATATAAGCAACAGAGGGTCAAAAGCTTAAGCTGACCATATCATCATTGAAGCTTAAATAGTATTGAAGGGATTGATAATCAGTTTCTAAAGTTTAGGGTTAGGGTACTGTCAAAGTATTTCATTCAGTGAAAGGATCTGCCCTCAGAAGATGCCACATAGAGAAGCCCTAAGAATATTTATAGGTCCTGTTACCACACAAACCAACACCTTTGCTCAAAGTCCCAAAGATGGGTGCTAGCCTTGTGGAACTCGGGAGGTTGGCCATTGTCACCTCAACAACTCTCCCCTGGACATTAGACTTGGGAAAGGTGTTCTAATCAAGGGGGGCTTCCCTCTAGGTTATCTAGGCTCACTTTGTGTAGAAGGAGTGGGAGTAAAGAGAACCTAGCCACAGGGATGGAAAAATGATGTAAAATGTAAAAGATGGGTTTGAACTTTGGGGTGACGAATGAATGGGAGACCAGTGCCTTTCTTGCTTGGGCTATGGGGTCTAAGCTACCCTTGAGTATTTGTCCTCTTATATTTGATGTTTGAAGTCCCCAAACATCTTGGAAGATTGCTTGGTGAGCATCAAATTAAGAAATCTGAACTATGCAAGAGTCATAGGGAGGCTAATCCTAAAGAACTTACCCTAAGTATCACAAACTTAAAATTTCAAACTAAACCTAGGGTAATGAAGTAAAACCCTAATATATTCACCCTCAATACAAAAGATCTAGCCTAAAACTTCACAAAGAAATGAAATAGTTCACAAGTCATACCTCACTTGCATTGCTTGCTTTGTAATGAGTCCTTCCTCAATGAAGACTTGCAATATCAAACCCTCTTTCACTATACCCTTGAACAAATATTTAAAGAATAGACAAGATTACACAATAGCTCTGCTAAGGTGAGACAATCTTCTTCCCATTATTCCCCACTAATCCAATCCATTTTACAAATGGAGAGAGCAAATCCTTATATAGATTTGAGCTCTAACTCCTCTTCAAATAAATATTATTTACTTATGAGCTTCTCCAAGAAAAAATACTAAAATATTTACAACAACTACCTAAGTGGGCGAATTAGGTTAAGAGCCCAGAGAAAAGTGCTTGGATACAATGTTCTAGATGATTCTAGTTCCACATGTCACCTTTTTCCACCCTCATCTTCATGCAAAGGTAAAATTTGGATGCCATTTGTCTTCCTCATTTGCAAAATAATAATAAAAGGCTTGGTCAAATAGGTAGGGCGAATTTCCAATAGGTGTGCATGAATGCCAAGTGTAAAATTCCATGATGAAGGCATTTTCCTAAAAATAACCACCTCCAAATAATAACATTATTTGAGGAGGGCGAAATTCCAAGAAAATGAGTGGTTTTCCATGTGTAAAGCTTTATTTATGAGGGCGCTCTTCTAGAAATGTATACCAATGCCAAGTGTAATGCTTGAGTGCTCTTTCTAGAAACCCTTTGACCAAGAAAACTCTAAAATAATCTTTTAGCAAGTGTGCCCTCGGTACTTGTGCCTTGTGGACCACTTTGACTGAAATAAACACATATAATTGTGCTTTGTGTTCACATTTAAACCTCCACCATGCATGAATTTTCCCTAGAAGAGAGAGAATGAGTGTGCTCTTGAAGAATGTGCATTTATACCCACTTTGACCAAGTCAGCCTTGAAGTTCTCACCCTAGAAGGGGCGCCCTTGACACTTGTTCAAATGGGTCTTCATCAATTTCATGCGATCTCCTCAAAATATGTGCAAATGGGTGCCCTTTGACCAAGTCAAATGATCACTAGTCACTTCACATGTGTGCAAGGTGTGCACAAGGTTATGCAAGAAGTGGATATATCCTCATAGTGGAGTGCACCACCCAGGGAAGTGTGCATAAGTGGATAAGGTGGAGGGTCAAACCCTAGGGTGCATGGGTAAATAGTCTTCCTAGTCAACTCAAGGCTCAACTAACTCCTCAAATCTCATGCCAAAGGATAAGAACAAAACATGAGTGACTTGGCATGTGTGAACAAGGCTTAGGCTAAAGTGAGGGCGAATTGGCTTTTTGTCATGTGTTTTTTCCTCAACATATGTGCCAAAAGGCGGAGTGCCTAGTTTCATGTGTACCCCATGGACTTAAGTTATAACCCCTAGTGATAAATTAGCAAATAAAACTTAGGGAAAAAGCCTCAATACAATTAGATAAGATAGATAAGGTAATTTTATTATTGTCCAACGAATGACCACAAAATTAGGTCAATGGCACTGAAGATTACAACAAGTATGGGTACAATGTGGGAGTGAAAAAACATCTCCTAGAAAATGTTTAGAATATCATAAAGAAAAAAACCCCAGGTCTAGTTACAACCAAGGAAAAAATGTATATAGCAGTATCATATGTGCGGTAATACAAAGTGGGAGTGCCCATGGTAGGAGTTGGACAACTCAATACTATCTGAGAGAGAAAAATCTGAAGGTGAAGCTAGTGAGGTCAATGTCTCTTAGATATGACCGATGGTGAGGGTGGTGATGGGGGTCGTGCTGGCTCATTGTCGGAGTCCTCGAGTACCATAGGGGGATTCGACTGTATGACCCTGGGAGGATGTAGGAGTGAGGAAGCTCAGTTCTCCTACCATCTGAGGTCAAAGGAAAAAAGCTCCGAATAGATATTTGACTGCTTTGCTGGGGTTGGGGGGCGGTCTGATGGGCGAGAGGTGCCCTGCTCTGAACCCCTCTAGAGCTAAACTCTTTGTCGCGATGAGGATGCGTGGTCTTGCACCTCCAAACCTGTCTCAAACATATCGATTGATCTCCAGGGGGGAGAATGGGTCGAAGGTCTCACCACTCTATGGTCGGAAGTACTTTGGAACTCGAACTGTCGTTTGTTGCTTTGATCTGGTGGGAGGGCATGGAAGTATTAAGTGATCCTCCTGGTCTATCCCAGGTGGGGGGTGGCATGCAAGAGCTGGGATCTTTGATCGAGAATCTCCCTGATGAAAAGAGCTAGGCACCTATGATCTTTATATCGAAAGAAAATACAGAGGGAGTCCCTTGAGTTTTTGTAGAGGCAGTAGTAACGTCCTCGGGTCTCATAGTAAACAGGGCACCAAAAATGAGGTGTCTCTCTGTCTTTGGCTCCTGTAGGTGACACATCTGGCTGATCCTATCAGAACGTGGGATATGGTGATCAGTCTCTACTTGTAGTCGATGAGAATTGACTCGGAGCTGTCCCAGAGGGATCCTGAGTGAATGCATCCAATGTTTGTACATGTATGGGGGGCGGATAATGATACCATCCTGCAACTCCATGAAGTGCTCTAAGTAGAATGACATCTTTGGGCCCAGGCTCGTCGGGTTGAGGTCTAGGTGACCTGAATATATAATCTGTATATGTCCTCTTTGATGTCTCGATTCACAATTTGTCTAGTCGGCAAGAGATGGGCCAATGCATCTAAGGAATACCTGAAGGGGGGAAGGCGCTCTGGAGAGATGGTCATTGATTAGAGAAGTTGGGACACCTCCGAGAACCATCCTCGTGTGTGGCCTGTGGTGTGATTTGAGGTGAGGGCCTCTGAGGAGCAAAGTGCAAGGTAGGGGTACAGTTCCTTCCTGGAATCAGAATCCCTGAAAGAGTTGACTCTGTGAATGAAGGAGATCAAGCGAAAGATAACCTCGAGGGGGAAGGGTTGGACATCGAACTTTGCCTGTATAATGGACCGTGGGATTGTACGTTAGCATCTAATGATGTGCCGGAGAAGCAAGGTCTGGACTCTCTCCAACCGATCCCAATCTAGTTGTATCAAACTCGGTCCCTAGATCTCCGAGCCATAGGGTATTGTGGGTCTGATAATCGCCTCCATGAGGTAGAGTTTGGACGAGATGTCTTGAAACTGACCTTGAAAACACTATCTCTCGAGGAGGGCTAGGAACCCATATCCTTTATTGAGGCGAGGTTGGAGGGCTTGCCTCATACCAAAACGAGGCCTTGTGAACTGGACCCCCAAGTAGGTGTAAGCTGTGTTGATCTCAATCTCTTCTCCCTTGAAGTAGAAATGTAAGTCTATGAGAGTGTGTTTTGAAGCATTGAAGATCATGACTTTGGTTTTACCCAAGTTGACCGTCAATCGTCGGAGGTCGCAAAAACTGGCTAGGGCATCAATCTGCCTCTGTAGGCCCTCGGGAGTAGAGGCCAACAAGATCGGGTCTTCAGCAAAAAGGAGCAGGGAGATCAACACCTGATGAAGGAGACAACCATCACCATCCTCTATGTGGTCGTGGAGGAAAGACTCTAGCTCATCAATGTAGATTCCGAAAAGAGTCGGTGAGAGGGGGCCATCCCTGTTTTACCCTAATGGTACTCTAAATGAAATTGAAGAGGCCATGAGCCAACTTGAGACGTCCCAAAACTGACTCATACAATCTCATGATGGCTACTAGGAGGGTCTCAGATACGTTAATGTTGCAAAGTCTCTGGAATAAAGCCTCCCGTGGCATTGTATCAAACGCTTTTCGGAAGTCTACAAAACAATAACAAACCCTCAAAGAGAGATGACGGGCCTCCTCAATAATGGCTTTGAGTGTGAAAATGTGATCGGTCGTCTGGTAATCCGGGCCGAGCCTGCTTGTCTTTTAGCTTTGAGACGGCGACTCTCCAAATCGTTAGAGAGTCGCTGATGTAGAGCTGTGGCATAAAGTTTGGAGAATGTATGTCCCACCATGATAGTCCTGTAATTGTTGTAATGAAGAATTAGAACAATAAAGTACTAATAGGCCAACATTAGGCACTCAACCTAAGGTTTATGATTTTAAATTTAATTAAAATATCCCGAACCAGCTAGGTGTGTGTTCACACTGGAAAAAGTGGAAACATGAGATTTTGAGGGTAAATATGGTTTATGACTTAGGGAAGTATGGATATAAGGTACCATGCGCCTTCTAGGAGATGGAGTGAAGTGAAATGTATGTGTAATTGAGGATTTTTCCCAGGGAAAAGGTTAAGATATGATGTGATATACAAATCACCTAGGTAAAATGGTGAGAAGTGGTGAAAATGTATGTGAGAAGTGGATTTTAGTTAGGAAAAAGTTATAATATGCTTGTAATAAACAATTTGCCTAGGTAAAACTATGGAAATGACATGAATATGAATGGAACTAGGTAAACGCATCACCATGCTAGAGGTTAACCTTGCAACACTAAATGAAAGTGACTAGGATGTGTCCACCATGATGAAGATCCGTGAAGAAAAAGATACACCCCTGAAGCAACCTCCACCAACATTCCAACCTTTGGAAGGCTAGAATGATCCCATCAATTTGCACAAGATCATGTTTACCACTCATGTCAAGATGAGGGGTAACAGGTCCAACACTCCAATTACTTTGAGGACAAAACAATTCAAGGAGCGACATTGTCACAATGCCTAAAGACTATGCACTGTTTCTAGTTGAGAAGAAATGCTGAACATGAGTAAATGTATAGTAGGGGAGCCTAGTTTTGAATAAAAAGGGTTATCACATGTTTTTAGAGGCATTAGAGTATGCATGCAAGCAGTTTAAGGAGAAAACTTAAAGATATTAGAGTAAAATCTGTTGATATTATGGTAGCTGCTGGAGGTATTAACCTCCATGTGTAACCTTGACAAGAATATTCCAGGAAGCAAGAGAAACCTTAAAAAGTTGGATAAAAACCCTAGAAGACATGTCAACTCAAGAGAATATTTAATATTGAGTTATTAGCCTTCAAAAAAAGAAGTCGACCCAGTCAAGTGAGATAGAACAGTATAAATAGAGGGCGCTAGAGCTCATTTGTCACTCACTCACTCACAACTGCATAAGGACAAGAAGTGCACATGACTAGAGGACAATTGCAGCTGCAGCAGTGGTAACTTGGTGTCTTGGTTATGGTTTGGACTTTGTGCTTGATCTTTGGTTATTCTTGCTTGGTGCGCTAGCCTTGGAGAAAGGTGCATTACCTTGGTTGGCTATTGGATTGCTTTCGAAATTATTTTGTCTGTCAAGGTTAAGGTGCTCGGGGGTGGCCTTTGTGCCTATGGTTGGGTGACAATATTGCTATATTGTCTATGGTGAAACGAGCACACCTATTTTTCTAACAGGTTATGGGCCCACACTATCTTTGGACAGTCTAACCGCTGGAAGATAGATTGGGAGGATTTGCTCAGTTGCAATCAAAGTTTTGCTGCAACAATGAAACCCTAACCCTCTTGTTGAGGCACCTTAAGTGAAGAGCTTGACCTAATTCTTGGATAGCCTAGTGCGCCTTAGCCTAGCACACCTCCTGGTACCCTCAAGAAGCCAAGGCGTCAAGTTTGAGTTTTTGGTCAAAGTCAAAAGTTGACCAAGTCAAAGCAGTCATGACTTACTTTATGAATTCAGAAAACAAGTTAGAAGGGGCTTCTAACTTCAGAGCATGGAAGACAAGGATTGACCTCATCCTTGCCAAGAATAAAGTGTTGGATATCGTGAAAGGCAAAATCATGGAACCACAGTTTGAAGCAGGAAAAGGGAAGGAACCTCAAAACGTTGTAGTTATGGAGAAGTTCAAGGACAATGACATCAACACTATGAGTATCATAGTGGAATCTGTAAAGATCACTTGATACCCTACATCTCTCATCTTGACTCATCTAAGAAGATGTACGATGCCCTAACTAACCTCTTCTTAGTTAGAAATATTGGACAAGTGATGAGTCTGAAGAATGAGCTTCATGACATGAAAATGAATGATGATGACGGCATAACATCATACTTTGTAAGAATCTCTCAGCTAAGAGATCAACTACAAGCTATTGAGGAAATCATTTCAGAAAAGGAACTAGTAAATATCGTACTTAATGGTCTTCCCAAGACATGGGATTCATTTGCCGCAAGTATGAACACAAGAACGAAGTATCCTACATTTGAAGAGCTTTGGACTTGCTATGCACAAGAAGAATCAAGGATTAGCACAAAAGAGAAATCCCAAAAGAAAGATGACGATCAAGCCTACACAACAAAGTTCAAGAAATTCAGGAATAAGAAGTTTGGTTCAAGGAAGAAACCAAATCAAGAAAAGGATATGTCAAAAATACAATGCTTCAACTGTCGAAAATATGGTCACTACAAGAAACACTGTGCTGAGTTAAAGAAAAGGAAGGAAACACATGAATCAATAGTTGCCGAAGAAAAGGAACCCTCAAAGAAAGTCAAGTAGGATGAAGCAGACTTCTTCTTCTAGTCAAGGTAACATTATTCTTCTGTAACATAGTTCTTGTACATACCATGTTTACATAGTTCCTGTACATGTTGTATCTATTTCTTAGAAGATAAGATGGTTAGTGAAACAATACCTATGGAAGAATAACAAGATAAGGATTGCTACTAGTCAAGTAATGTACATGAAAAAGATGAAGTACGTTGACAATCTTTGGTGACAAATTCCTGAGGAATCTATTATATAAGTAACAATTGCCAGATAGGCCGAAATCAGAATCAACCTTGAAGAGACCAAGAAGGAGTTAGACCAGAAAGAAGTCAGTAATCGAGAGGAAACTAGAATAAGACTTGTGACACTTTATAGAAAGCAATAATGATGCAGATGGAAGCATGGACTCTCTTAGATGGATGGAGCTGATTGCAAAATTCCAAAAGAAGAGCATGCATTCAGGCATGAAGCTGGGATTTGGAGGGAGCTAATCCTAAATTATATGATCCATTGAAGAATCCGTGAAGATTATAAAGTATCTGTCCATGTTCCCCATTGGAAGTAGCAGCCATGATAAGCAACACGTGTTTAGTTTGACTCTAGAAGAAGTCTTCTTCAAAAAGAAACCTTAAGTATCCTTGGTTGTCCATCTACATCTATGTTCCTATGATAAAAGGAAGAAGTTGGAATCTTCAGGAAGGAAAGACATGGAATCTTTAGAAGACTCCATGGACCCCAAAGTTAAAGAGAAACATGAGGAAGAACATGAAGATTCCAAGAAAGAAAGAAAAACCAGAACAACTAGTTATTATACCAAGAATCATAAGACCACCAGCATGGTTTGAACCCATTAGAAGTAGTCAAGCAAGAAGGAATGGAAGCTGTGATGAAGAACAATGTATGTAAGAAATTGTGAAAAAAACTTATGAATGGAAGCATTGATAGATACAAGGCGAGATTCAGAACTAGAGGTTCTCCCAAAAGGAGGGAGAAGACTATGACGACAACTTGTTCCAGTAAACCAAATATACCTCTATCTGAGCTATTATATCTCTTGCAGTATCCATGGATTGAAGTTTACATAAGTTGGATGTAAAAGACTGTTCTTCCCAATAGCTCAATTAAGGAAGAAGCTTATGTAGAGCAATCTCAAGGTTTTGAGGTATACCAAAAAGAGACCCATGTATGCAAATGGAAGAAGACCCTGTATGGATTCAAGCAACTTGATGCAGAGCATCTCATGTATAGCAGAAGCGTGGCGAAAACTTCCTATGACAAAGGAAGTGTATCAGAATGGTTACTTAGTAGTTCGGGATGATGGATTGCAAATTCATGGTAAACTCCCATAATGACAAATTTGAAGAAGTTAAGAGACTCTGATCCAATAGACTCGTCCCTGTACCAGCAGTTGATTGGCTCTTTGATGTATTTGATGAATACTAGGCCAAACATTTACTTTGCTGTGAACATGTTGAGCCAGTTCCAGATGGAACCTAGCCATGAGAATTGAATAATTGCAAAGCATGCCTTGAAATGTCTTCGTGGAACATTTGAGTACAATTGCATGAATTTATCGATTCAGATTGAGCAGGGAGTGCAGATAACAAAAGAAGTGCTTCTTAGATATGTTTCAATTTGAGCTTTGCCATGATATCATGGCCTAGCAGGAAATAGAAGTCTGTTGCACTCAACACTACAAAAGCAGAGTATATTGTAGCTTGTGATGCTTGTACGAAAGCAATGTGGCTCCACAAGTTGGTTTCTGGATTGACTGATCAGGTGCTGGATTCGGCCGTGATATATTGTGATGATTAGAGCTGTGTGGAGTTTTCAGAGAAACTGGTGTTCCATGACAGGTCGAAGCACATTGAGATCAAGTATTATTTTCTCTGTGATAAATTCCAGAGGGGAGAAGTGGTTCTCTAGTATATCTCCACAGATAAGTAGATAGCAAATATTTTGGTAAAGCCTCTATCCAAGATGAAAAGTTTGTGTACTTAAGGGGCAGAGCTGGACTCGTGGAGATGACTTCCTTATTGGAAAGGGAAGTGATTACTCTCAGGTTGGGAGGGAGCATTGATATGTTATTGATTTATGGACAGTCATTTTCCAGTTCGGAAAACGGTCCAGGTTAGGCAGTTCCTTTCCAGTCCGGAAAGTGGTTCGAGATTTCTGATGGACAATCATTTTCCAGTTCGAAAAATGGTCCAGATCGAATAGTCATTTTTGTAATGAAAATGGTATGATAGATTGATGATGTACCATAGACAACGATTCCCCTTGTGGCCAGTGTGGGGGAATGGTCTAGGACAATCATTCTTCTTGGCAGTCACTCCGAGTAGTGGTCAAGTAGAATGGTCCGCTTTGCTGGGCAGTCATTCTTTTGAAGTTCACAGCTTTGAGCAGTTTCGAAGAATGGTCTGTTTTGGAGGTTGGTGCAGGACAGTCATTTCCTTAGGAAATGGTTCGGACAGTCATTCCCTAGGGCTTACTCATTCTCTCTAGGTTGCACTGTGATTAGTGCCAGAGGAATGGCCCAGTGAGGTGAATGGTCCAGGTTCAACAATCAGGGACAATCATTCCCTAAAGCCGACTCATTCTCTCCAGGTTGCACTGTGATTAGTGCCGGAGGAATGGCCTAGTTAGGTGAATGGTCCATGTTTAGAAATCAGGGACAATTATTCTTCTATGCTTGAGAAGAATAGTCTAGATAGCCCATGACTGATGCTTCACTTTTCGAGGGTAGATGTCCTTCCAGATCTCACAGATGTGAGTGGGAGTATGGCCCAGATGACTCAATTTGCATCATGATATTGTTTATGCAGGTTGATATAAGATGATATGATTGTTGTAGAGACTGTATGTCTCTTGACAGTAGTTGTATGTTACTGTGGTGGATGTGATCCACTGGTAGTGACTATGTGTCACTGGTTAGTAGCAGTGTGCTACCGAGAGTGGTTTTGTACCACTAGATAGTAGTTGCATACTACTATGAATAGACACAGTTGTGTTATATTGGATGACATTGTTCTGATTGCCATGGAGACTATCTAGTTGGATAGTGATGATGGTGCTCGTGATTTGATCATGGGATAGCTTGTGTGGCTATGATGATGCTACCGGTTGAATGGTCTATTTTTGCTCAAGACCATTGCCTTTAATACCTCCCTAGCTAGGAGGGAGTGTTGATATTATGGTAGCTGCGGGAGGTATTGACCTCCACATGTAACCTTGACAAGACTAGAATATTCCGGGAAGCAAGAGAAACCCTAAAAAGTTGGATAATAACCCTAGAAGACAAGTCAGCTCAAGAGAATATTTAATATTGAGTTATTAGTGTCCAGAAAGAGAAGGCGACCCAGTCAAGTGAGATAGAGCAGTATAAATAGAGGGCGCTAGAGCTCATTTGTCACTCACTCACTCACATCTGCATAAGGATAAGAAGTGTGCATGACTAGAGGACCGCTGCAGCTGCAACAGTGGTAACTTGGTCTCTTGGTTATGGTTTGGACTTTCTGCTTGGTCTTTGGTTATTCTTGCTTGGTGCGCTAGCCTTGGAGAAAGGTGCACTAACTTGGTTGGCTATTGGATTGCTTCCGGAATTATTCTGTCTGTCAAGGTTAAGGTGCTCGGGGGTGGCCTTTGTGCCTATGGTTGGGTGACAATATTGCTATATTGTCTATGGTGAAACGAGCACACCTATTTTTCTAACAAAATCTACATGAAGAAGTTTATGTAAACGATTTATCCCACCTGTAAAAGATAAAGAAGAAGATGGCGGAATATTAGCTGTAGATAGAATATCAGGATTTTTGTTGAATGTTTTGTATGTCTAGTCTATGAAAGACCGCATATCTGGCCAAGGGCAACGCCCATACTGTGCTTGGAGTCAGCCTAGGTTGGTGTCCATACCTTTTCTTTGTCCTCTGTGATGTTATTCGGTGTAGATTTGAAGTTTATGGTGTTGCATTTTCTAGTTTTTAGGTGCTGTTATATGTTTTTTATAGCTGAATTTACTACTGATTATACTGCTGTATAATATACTACAAGTTGTTCAGTATATTGATGTTCGTTCCATAACGAATTTGCTGCACTAGATCTGCTGTTATAGACATATCAATTTATTGTTAGCCTAGTTGTCGTCCATAATATTTGGGCTTGTAACAATAGTTTCAAAGCTCCAATTGACACAGAATTCATATAAGTAAACTAATTATAAAATCTAATTTCAAATTGGCGCATAACAAGAAATGCTTTAGTAGAAGTAAATACTTGTATTTTGCTACATTGTGCAACTTAAAATGATTGGCACAACGTTATTAAAATGCTTTGTTGGGTGCCTTATCAGACTTTGAATACCTGTTCTCAAAGGATTTACATTTTGATTGTTGTTTGTAAGCCTAATCAAGGGGAGGTGTCAAGCTTCAAAGCATGAAGTGCAATATTACAGGCTTGCTACTACATGGAGGATGGAGTCCTTATATAACAAGAAGTGCCCATGATTATTACTGTTCTCTAAATTTTAGATACTCATTCCGACTTAATTTTTCCTTCTCACTTCTATCTGACTATTTAGCTCTTATGACTGATATTAGTTAGCTAGGATGACATGTTCATTACTAACTAATTTAACATTAGGACACAAAATCCATTTACATTCCTACAAAGCATTGGTCAACTAATGCAGTGAGAAAGCATTGTTTTATTGTATCAACGGGTGTGAATTAGGAACGTGTTGAAGTTGTCAACTTTTGGTATGAAGAAGAAGATTTGCGAAGGGCATGTGTGGAGTCCTTTCATATTTTTGAGCACCATTTACAAGTTGATGTTGCCAGAGTTTAGTGCTTTGGAAGTCATTGGATCAAGTTACTTTTGACTCTTGAGCCCAATATAGTCTTTAAAGGAAACAACTTCTCAATATATTGACAATATATACTTTTCTTGGGCACAGCTTTAGGGTAGAATTGACATCTTTAGATAACACACAGCTATTATGGCATCAACTTTATATGGCTCTCCTATTATACTAGTAATGTTTCTCTAGAAAATTGTTACGACAATACATAATAGTAACATTGTAAATCACCTTGTGAATACGTCTGTTCGCAATGAAAAGGAAAGTGTGCAAGTTTGAGTTATCTTGGTACATGACACCATCTTTTCTAACAAAGTTGATAAGGGTCTGAATATGGGGTTGTTGGTAGCTTTAGTTTATCAATAGTTGTTTGAGATATTTAATTTTTTGGGAGCCTTTGTCAAAAATGCAATCAATTGAGAAATTGTCAATTAAATTAGCTTTGGTAAGATATAAACTTTCTTTGGAGTAAACCCTATGAATATGGGGTTGTTCGTAGCTTTAGTTTATTAATAATTGTTTGAGATATTTAATTTTGTGGGAGCCTTTCTCAAACATGTAATCAATTGAGAAATTGTCAATTAAATGAGCTTTGGTGATAGTGCAACTTTCTTGTAGTAATCCCCATGTTTTGTGTTGATTAAGATTATATCATCAAGTTTCCCCCCAATTTCCTCAGAGGGTCAAGCCTCACCGTGTACACAAATTAATTCTCACATTGCTTTAATAGCTTCTTCCTTTTCAAACATTTGCTTAGCTACTAGTATTTGACCTTTCATATTTTCTTTTAATGTAGATTTTTTTTTGAAACGTTGCTTATATTACTTCATGGAACAAATAATTACATCATAGGTTAGAGAGTTACATCGCATGAACAGCAATGGTACTGAGAAATTCCTGCCTTGAAAAAACCAAAAAAGCGAGCATATGCTCTTGCGCACCAAGAGAAAGGGACTCAACATCATGACGAAAGACACTGAGTTTGACTTTCACAAGCATAATCTACTCCTACTTGAAACTTCTCAACTCCCCTACGATAAAAGGGGAAAGATCCTCGTGGAAGGTAATTTTACATCGATGTTTCCAAAGAAAGCCAATAGCAAGCCACTATATTGAGTGCTACAAGGATTTGCAACTGTCCTTAATCATCCAAGTGTCCCTGAGAAGGGGACCCTTCCATGAGAACAGGGCAGTGAAGAAGAAATGATACTCAACTTGGAACCATGACCAAAACATCTTTGCAGCCCGAAGTATCCAAAAAACATGTTCCATCATTTCATCCTTGCCCCACACAGAACACACACAACATTTGTCACACCAATAATCGCGATAAATCGTGAGTTTTTCAAGAAAACGATTTTTAAGGAAAAAATCGCCCAAAAAATCGGCCCATTTTTTGGCGATTTTTTGGTGATTTTTAGGTAAAAAATCGCGATTTTTTAGAAAAAATCACCAAAAACTCGCGGGTCATTAGCAAAAAATCGTCTGTCTAAAAAAATTTAGAAAACCGCAGGGGGGGGGAATGATGTGTTTTGGTGTGCAGAGAAGGGTAATTTTGCCTTACTAGTGCTATTTAAAAAGGTACCCACCCTAGTATTTAATGGTAATGTTTAAAGTGACATTCTCCTTTATCTTTCATTTCCATCCTTTTACTTAAATTTTTAACATTACCATTAATTGTTTCAGGATGTTTGAGAGTGGTTCCAACCTTATTGGACTTCATATGGAGAAAGTAGAATTTTAGGTCCCATTCAAAATTCAGCAGACTTAATAGTTTTCAGGATTTCAAGAATGGAAAGATTGCAATGTTTCCA
>JZKD02S0027039.1:160278-193899 GCA_000966675.3 Picea glauca | reverse complement strand
GGTGGAAAGAAGGGACGTCGAGGGGGCGAGGGGGGAGGTGGCACATAGCTAATCGAATTGCCCAAGAGATCAAACCACTCGACCCTACAGCCGTAGGGATTCGAGAGGGAGGAGAGGCTAGTAACATGATCCATGGTCGGTTTAGAAGGAGAAGGGATGACTAATTGGGTAAGAGGAGGGGGAAAACCTTCCTCAGGCAGGTGAACATCCATGGGAGCCAACGGAGGGGGAGAAGCTGAATTACAGTGGGGGGAAACAACTCGAGGAGGGCTCAGGGCTTCGTGCGACTGAACATAGGGGGGTGGTTTCCTTCCCCAGGCTTGGTACCAGGCTGCTCCACGCCTTGATCTGCCCCTGGGTCATGGCATGAAGGAGAGGAGGGTTCTCTCCAGAAAGCTCTAGTATGGAGGGTATGCACCGGAGAGCTCCAAAACACCAATGGAGGAGTCGCACCAAAGCTGTCGACCAGAGCAGAGAATGGAAAGAGCCCCGGGGAGGTCGCTTCGAAAGAAATGAGCCAGCGAAGTTGACAAGGGGGAAGATATCACGACCGGTTGGAGCTGAGGTGATCGGGAGGGCTCGTCGTGCAGTGCCATGAAGACTTGCAGGTTCTGAATCGTGTGAGTTGCATGGTTCGCGTGTGGGAGGAAAGGTGACGGCGGAGCATTTGCATGCCAGCGAGGGTGTGAGGGTGGACGTGACGTAAGGCTGCCACCTGTTGCCATGTGGCCCTAGACTGTGCTGCGTCCATCATTTCATGTGGGCACCCCATCAGGGGGTCAGTCTTTTGTGTGGGCCAGGTTCCTGCAAGCGATGATTGCAGGGTGTGTGGGATTAGCATCAGAGGAGCAGGAGAAGACCCCTTCCTTCAACTCGACACCCATATTGGCTAACCAATCAGCCACTTGATTGGCCGTTCTTTTGACATGTGACGGGAGGATTACTCGTCGACGCTGAAGAGTTGATTTTATTCTGGAAAGTCTGTTCATTAGTCTCCAGCTGGGGGATATTTTCTCTGGGTCACATTGATCAAATGCGTGAGGAGGTTTATCACAATTTGCGAGTCGCCTTCCACAATGATAGGAAAAAGCTCTTGCTCTGCAGCCGCTTGTAGACCACATAGGAGACTCCAAATTTCCGCAACATTTTTGGTATTTTGTCCCATGTTACCTACTAGGATATGGAGTATTTCTCCTTTGTCATTCCGGATAATCGCCCCATAGCTTGCTGGACTCGGGTTCCCTTTGGAGGCTCCATCAAAGTTGAGTTTAAACCAGTCTTTGGGCGGAGCGTCCCAGTGAGTTTGGCTTGTATGTCGTCTTGCATCTGCTATTGATCGTTCAAGTGTGGGAGTGAAATTGATTTTCCATTCCTTGAGAATGTGTAATTCATTCGGAGGGGGTGTAAGGTCCTGTTCTGTCCACTGTTGTAGCGAGAGGGTTTCATTGATATTGTTTTGGATTGTATTCCATACCTCCTGCCAGCTCCTAGTGGTCAATTTGAAGATTCTTCCATTCCTTTCTTTCCAAATGTTCCAGAGGATGGAACCTGGAAGCAACTGCCAAATTCTGTTGAGGATGGGTGACTGGTAGGTCGAGCTTCTCCAACCTTCAATGGTTTCCTTTAAGCCTGTGCGGTTTCTATCCGACATTCTCATGATAGTGGCACTATGATCCCATATGCATGAACTGTAAGGACAAAGATTTAGAAGGTGATTTTGTGTTTCTTCCTCCTGGCCACATAGATGACACCAGGAAGGACCAATGAAGCCTCTTTTTCGGAGATTATCCTAGGTAAGGATGCTGTTGTGCGCCACTAACCAAAGAAAGGTGCTGATTTTCGGCCAGGTTTTCATATCCCAAATTTTCCCCCAAACGTCCTCTCGAGGTATGGTTTTATGTCCCGCTTTTATGTAGTAGGCTTCTGAAATGTTGAAGGCTCCTGTGGTGGAGTGGCCCCATCTGAGTATGTCCTTGCCTTGTTGACTGTAAATTTTTCTTGCAACTAGATGTTCCAACAAGGGACGAAGGTTGAGCTATAGGGGAATGTGCAGGTGCTCATGTGAGGTTTTCCAGGTGCGCCAGATTTCCCCTGGATCAAAAGGCTTCCAATAGTCTATCACTTTGTGAAGTCCAACAACAGCTGTAAGGGGGATGAGGTTGACTGTAAATTTTTCTTGCAGCTAGATGTTCCAACAAGGGACGAAGGTTGAGCTGTAGGGGAATGTGCAGGTGCTCATGTGAGGTTTTCTAGGTGCACCAGATTTCCCTTGGATCAAAAGGCTTCCAATAGTCTATTACTTGGTGAAGTCCAGCAACAACTGTAAGGGGGATGAGGTTGCTGAGAGTCAGATCAATGTTTAGGGGTGGGAGTTGTTGCCATGAGTCGCTCCAAAAGTTAGATGAGGATCCACTCTGTAGCTCCCAGAACAAGTGGTCGGTGATGAGTCCGTGGTTGTTCCTGGCAGCATTCCAGATCAACGACCCCGAGCTTTGACCAATCCACCTAATGAGCTCTGTTTTAGGCCAAGTGGGGGTATATTTCTTCCTCCATAATTGCGCCCACAAGTCTTGTGGTCGCTTTAGCCACCTCCACCAGATTTTAGCTCTCAGGACCTTGTTGAGGATAGATGGGTCCCGTAGGTCGAGTCCTCCATCCTTTTTCGAAGTGCAGACTTTCTGCTAGCTTACTAGGGACATTTTACGCCCCTCTTTGTTACCCTACCATAGAAAGCTTCTTTGAAGCGTTCTCAGAGTGTTAAGAATGAAAGTTGGGGTCGCCAAGGCTGAGAAGATGTAAACTGGGAGAGCTTGCAGGACGGATTTGAGTAGAATGAGGCGACCGGGCAAATTGAGGGAACGAAAGCTCCAGAGAGAGAGAGTCTCTTTTTGAAGCTGGAAAGTAAGGAGTCCCATGAAGAATTTCTGAGTGGGTTGTCGATGAGGGGGATTCCTAGGTAAACAGAGGGGAGGGTGCTGCGAGTAAAGCCTAAGAGGTGTGTGAGGTGACACTGGATTTCCATAGGAGTGTTGAAGAAGAACACTTGGGATTTGCGTAGATTCACCTCCATTCCCGAAGCCTCGCAAAATAGGTCTATGATGGCTTTGAAGCGCAGGGCTTCCCTGGCTGTGGACAAACCCATAAGAAGTATGTCATCTACGAATTGGTTGTGCGAGATGGGGGGAGAAATGCCATGGGGTGTGAGGCCAGAGAGAGAGTGGTCCTTGATGGCTGCTTTAAGGGTACGACTTAGTCCTTTTGCTAGTAGGATAAAGAGAAAAGGCGATAACGGGTCTCCTTGTCTTATGCCTCGTGAAGGAGAGAAGGGTTTGGAGGGGACGATGTTAATAAGAATGGAGAACAAAGCTGAAGAGGTGAGATTGACTATCCAGGAGACCCAAGCTGGGTCAAAGCCAAAGGCTAAGAGGGAAGATCTTAACTAGTTCCAACTCAATTTGTCAAAAGCTTTAGATAGATCTAGTTTTAGGAGCATACCTGGAGTTTTTGTAAAGTGAAGTGAATGGATAACTTCATGAGCCAGGATAACGCAGTCCATAATTTGTCTGCCCTTGACGTAACCTGATTATTTTGGAGAGATCAGGAAAGGAAGAATGGGTTTAAGTCAGGTGGCAATAATCTTAGTGAGGAGTTTATAGATGACATTGCAGAGGGCTATAGGCCTGAATTGCGACGAGCATGTAGAGTTGTTTTCCTTAGGTACGAGGGTGAGGAAGGTTGCGTTGAGGGCTTGGAGGACTTTTCCGGATTTTCTCGAGTCCTCAATGATTTCCCAAACCTCTTCCCGGATGATGATCCAACAGTAATGAAAGAAATCTGAGGTAAAGCCATCTGGTCTCGGAGCTTTGCCTAGCTGGGTATCCTTGAGTGATTGATCGACCTCCTTTTCAATTATTGGTCTCATGAGGGCTTCGTTTTGCTCTTTGGTGACCTCCTTGGGAATGTTCTCGAGGATGGACTTTATGGCCTGCGAGCGATCGGTTGGGGGTTCTGTGAGAAGAGTTTGATAGTAAGAAAGCAATTCCTTTTCCATATCTTCATGTTGTTGAAGTTCTGTGCCTTGCACCGAGACTAAGTGGGTGATGCGATTAGTTTGGCGCCTCTGGATCATAGATCTGTGGAAGAATTTTGTATTTTTTTCCCCTTCTTTCAGCCATTGGATGCAAGATTTTTGTCCCCAGAGTACTTCTTCCTGCGCTCTTCTTTTTGCAAGCTGGTTATTTAAAAGTGTTTCCTATGATTTAAGGTCTTCCATCAAGCCCTGTGATCGAGTCTGCTGTTGTAGTGTTTGCATTTGCTGTTTAAGAATTTCCTGTGCTTGGAAGATGTCGCCAAAGGTAGACTTGTTCCAGGATTTTAGGTGTTGTTTGAGGTTTTTTAGCCTTTGTTGGACCGATACATTGGGGTCCCTGTTTGTATGGCTGCCTCCTCCCACCATGTCTTTATGTTTGTTTGGAAATCCGGGTGTTTCAACCAGAATTTTTCAAATCTGAACGGTTTCCTGCCTGGGGTACCAGTGATGTTAAGGGTTAGTAAAATTGGCCAGTGATCAGATCCTGGGGTGTCTATGACTGTGGCGTTCCACGCTAGGCCGTCCATCATGATAGCTTTGGAGATTAAGAAGCGATCAAGTCTATTGGAGACGTGTTGTGCCCCCGATCGCCTATTTGACCACGTGAACATCCCATTGTCTGTTCCAACATCAATGAGTTTTAAGCGACCGATGGTGTCATTGAAATTTATGCTGTCGTTGCCCAGCGAGCGGTGGCCTCCCTTTTTCTCCTCCAACCCTATGATCATATTGAAGTCTCCCGCAAGGATCCAACGCTGGGGGCCCAAATGCTTTGCGATCCATTCCAGGTGTTGTAGAAAGGCTTCCTTGTCCCCTGGTCTGGGGGGCCATAAACATTTGTGATGTAACCCTGTTTGTTCAAGCCGATGAGGCGAAAGGACGCAGTAATGGTCCATTTGGAGGTAAATTTTTTTGTCAAGTAGTACTGTTGTGGGGTTCCAGAGTATCGCAAAACCTCCAGCTGCCCCTCTGGCATCTACTTCCACATACTGATCTTGCTTCCAACATTTTTGTATAGTCATATTCGCCTCTATTCCTGCACATTTCGTTTCCTGTAGGAGGAGAATGTCTGGCTGATCCTTCTTGATTCTATCTTTGAGTAAATCTTGTTTGCTCTTTGCGTTGAGGCCCCTTATGTTCCAGGATAGTATCTTCATGAGGATGATGGGGGTTGGAGGGGAAGGAAGCTCTTCGAGATCAAATGGATTTGGCCTGAGTTGACCAAAAATTTGTCTACGTCTTGAATGAGTTGGTGTTGTGGTTTTCTGCCTCTCTTCTTTTGTAGGCTTGTGTTGTTCCTTTGAGGTGTCTTTTTGTATCCCCAGATTTGTGTTGGCTCTTGCTGAGCCTCCTGCCGAGGAATTGATAAAGACCTTGTGTACCTTGCGCAACTGGTCTGGCGAGATGGTGTATAGTTGATGTTTGCGATATGCTTGCTCCAGATGGGCCATGTCAATGCCTGTCAATTCCTGATCCTCTAAGTCCGTATCTGGATCCCCTATTTCCAGGCCGAGCATATTAGGAAGATTGGGCGTCAGGATTGGAGGTTGAGAGGAGGGAGGGGCTAGGGGATCAGGCAGAGCAGAGGTTTGATCGGTTGCATGAGTTGTCGGAGGGTTGGTGGACGGGGAGGGGGTATCCGATGTAGTTTGTAGGGCATCAAAGGAGTTCTTGGTGGGGGGTCCATTGGGGGCGTCCTCTTGGCTTGATGCTTTCTGTGACCTGTGACTTGGGTGAAGCCCTCCTTGTTCTTGTTAGAGTCTTCCTGAGCTGGCTTGGGTGGGTTATTTAGAGGGCATTCATGGAAAAGATGTCCATATTCATGACATTTGCGACATCGAAAGGGGATATGCTCGTAATCTAGGGTTTGGGACCATTCATCATCTTGATAATCTAGGATTATGGCTCCAGGAAGTGGTTTTGAGATGTTTAAATAGGCACAGATGTGGGCATAAGCAGTGTACCTTCTTTGCTTGGTTGCTTCCGAGGCTTTGACGTAGTTGCCGATGGTGTTCCCTATGCCTGCGAGGATCTCCTCCAACCAGAAATCCCGTGGGAGTGAGTACAGCCGCAGCCAGACCAGGGCGTGGGTGAAGTCTTCCTTTTCTGGGCTAAATCTTTCCGTCTAGAATTTGAGGAAGAGGCCTGCTGAGTTATAGAAGTACTCCCCCCCCTCGAAGATTCGATTTCTGCCCTCTAGGTTATGCAGAATGATTGTGAAGAATCCTTTTGATCCTAGTTGGAGATCGTAATGCCCTTTGGGTTTCCACCAATTCTGTATCCATTTGACCAAGTCTTTTTCAGAAGGCCATAACCCCAAGAATTTGCCTATTAGGGCAAAATCTCTCATGTATTGTCTCTGATCTTCGATTCTTGGAGAGCTGATGGTGTATTTTGGAGCTGTCGTAGTTTGTGGGATGCATTTGCCAGGTTCCCAGGTGCGTTTAGCTTTTGGCTGACTGGTTTCCGGATCAATGTCCATCGGTTTTTCCTTTGGCATTTCGTCCTCTCAAATTAGTTTCTGCATGCCCTCTGGGAGTTCAAAGGTTGGGTGCTTGAAGTGAGAGGATCCATGCTCCTTTCCTGTGACAGAGCTGTAGGAGGGGACGTGGGGTGCCCCTCCCTCCGCCTCCACGGCCGCAGCGTGGAATGGAAGGCGGCGGAGTCAGGTTCAGGTTGCAGCAGAGAACCCTAGCGCGCGCGCGTTTTCTTCGCTTCCTCCATTCAATAACTGTTATATGGTTTGTCAAAGTCATTTTCAAATTCATTTAACTGATCCTTAGTATTTTTATGATCAAAGCATTTCTTAAAACCTTCGCCTTTAATCTTAGATTAGATATATCAGGCTTAGAAGAAGAGGGGACTGCAAAATGAGAAGATGATGAGCCAGAAGAGGGCATAAAAGAAGAGAAAAGCGTTTGAGTTTCCAATGTTCACTTTGTTCACATTGTTTTGACGTCTTAAGCTATTGTTGTAGTCCCTAGGGTTCTTCCCAATGTTTTAAAAGCCAGAACTAGAACCGGTTGAGGGTTAGACTGGCTGGAACTGGAGCCAGATTCAAATGATGAACTGGTTTACTAAAAAATACATAAAATATGCAAAATTTTATTTTACACACACACACACACACATCAATGTTAATCCAAACCATTAGACATCAATGTTAATACAAGTTTTCTCATGTATATTACTATATAGCATGTTAGGATGAATATAACAAAATGGCACTGAGTGCAATACATATATGAAATAAAATACATAAACATCGAGGCTCTAAATGGCCTCTAGAGTCCAAAAAACATCATGCTAGCGACTATGGCTTACAATCAATGACTACATGTCATTGATCATCATGAATCATGTTCAAATTTATCCCCACTGCTAGAAATTGGATCCTCATCATAAAATACAGGATCACCCTTTGGCTCAAACTCCTCCTCTGGCCTGTGAGGTGTTAATTTTCATACCATGGTAAGCATATACTGCACTCATAAAGTAATCCTAAAAACCTAGGTAACTTTAGACTGAAAACTTCAATCAAAATTGTGATTTTCGAATGCTAGAAACTACAAATACATATTGCATAAACTAATAATGACAAATGCTAAATGGGCCATCAAACCTACTATTGCTTTCTCATTAATTCTGAAATGAAATCTGCTATAGGGAAACCCATAAAACTACTTCATTGCTTGAAGCTCACACACCAAAACTGAATAATCAAAAACCCCTACCCTGAGGCTTCTTACATAGCACAAGAAGGTCATCTAGGGTTTACAGAAATAACAGATCCAACCCTTGGACCAATTCTAGAAATAACTTGCTCCTTGATCTATTTCTGGCCTTGGGATTAGCACCTTTAACCTGCATGAAAAAATGTTTTTAATGGAATGCTCCAACAAGGAGAATAATCTCCTTGGGATCTGTCCCCTCGCCCTAAGATTAAGTCTCCCTCATGTGCTTTATCTAAAGCTAGACAATGGCAACCTAGAAATGGAACTTCACCTAAGTCTGAAAAATAAATCTCACAAATGGAAAAACAACTAATTTTGGAAAGCTGCTTTTCCTAAAATTGGGAAAGAAAACTGCTAAATCTAGACCTCTAAAAATAGAACTGTAGTCCCTCTATAACACAGAACTATCTTACATAATCATTGCACCCATAATGCTAATAAGTACAAGATTGAAAATTGTGCCCTAACAGAGGCTGTATATGCTGATGTTGCAGCTGTATGGTGCACATGGGTCTGTTACATGTGTGCCATGGCTGGAGGACAACTCCCAGTATACCCAAATATAACACTCCCTTTTAGTGAGGAAAGTGTTCTCCACCAAGCCTAGTCTCTTCTTGAATGTCTTGAACTTCCCCTTTGCCAAAGGCTTAGTCAAGATATCTGCAACTTGTTGATTTATTTGAACATATAGAGCAACTAGTCTCTTGTGAACTCTGTCCTTAAGGAAATGGTACTTGATGTCAATGTGCTTGTAGCTGTCATGGAATACTGGATTCTCAGAGAGTTTGATACAACTCTGATATCGCTCCTGAACCCAAACTGAAGCAATAACTTGAAGTACTCTTCTTGTCACTAGCATCCGCTACCCAATTAGAATCAACAAACCCATGCAGCATCAATTCACCGTCTCCAACATACCTCAGACTATAATGCACTTGTGCCCTTCAAGTAATGGAGCACATGTTTTGTAACTACCTTGTGAATCTGCCTTTACTCAACCATACATAGGTTCAATGAGTTCACTGCATAGTGCAAAACATATATCATATCCGGTATTAACCAGATACATCAAAAACCTGATCTACTGTCTATACACCAAAGGATCTACCAAATCTGAATCCATATCAGCATTCAACTTCAGATCTGGTACCATGGGAGTAGCTAAGGGTTTATAGTGCATCAATGAAACCTCTTCAGAATCTCAACTACATATTTACCTTGTCTAAGGAACTTCTCACTTGGACTTTGCCACACCTTTGGGCCCAAGAAATAGTGCATCAGTCCCCAATGTCCTCCATCTCGAACTCTCGTGTCAACATTGCCTTACACCTTGCTATGAGATTCTTGTTGATGTATTTAGCATCAGACAAGTACTTCCACATAAGCTTGGTGTCTAGCATGTGGAAGTCGTCCTTATTACCTCTCAGAGCCTTAAGAAATTCACTTTAGGACATCTAGGGTTTTGGATTTAGGGTTAACTCAACATAATAAAAGGCAGCCTAAGTGAGAGGATGAGACACACAAAGTCAGGAGATCCCATTAGTTAAGTGAAGAGGACATTTCATCCTAGTGTGAGTGGGCAGGGTCAAAGGAAGGAGCAAAGGGACAACAAGGGAAATAACAGCCAGGTAGGCTAGGCTTTTGTTGCATTGTATTTTCCTCAGATGGGCCATTATCCCAGAAGGGGAGCCCAAGATTTTATCTAATAAAATCAACTCAGATCTAGTTTTTCCTTCGGGTATTTTTTAGGGGTGTTTACCCATAAATCTTTGTTCAATGTATATGGTTTCAGTTTTATGCTTCTGCTGATTTATTTGGTTAAAACCTAGCTGTGAATTTATTAAATAAAGTGTTTTTATTTTGAAACTAAGTGTTGGGTGCTGGGTTAATGAAATCTAACATGGTATCAAAGTTGTGATTTTGAAGGAAGCCAAGTTTGCATTGAGATCGTATTTAGCAGCAAGAAAATGTCTGCGGAAATTTTTTTATTGCAGGTTTGCAACTGTGGGGTAATTAACAAAAAAAAAGAAAGAAGAATCGTACAGTCGTACGACCATCGTACATTCGCCACACGGGTCGTACACCATATGAATAGCTGCGTGTGGATCGACCGTTGAAGAGACAACCGTGTGGATGCGAAGAAAGGTGAGTCGTGGAGGACTGTCGAGTAAGGAGCTGTGGAGCTGTGTGCTAAGGGTTGCGACTGAGGCGAATCCAAGTGAGCTAGCAGTTTGAGGTGAAGATCGGACGTGTGGAAGAGCCGTCGGGGTAGGTGATAGCTTGGGCTGCAGGTAAAGGGCACAGATTGTAGAGTTGGTAAGGGCGACACGTGAGAGCTGGAGACTGCGCGTGGATAGCTGCTAAGGAGTCGAGGTAGGAAGAGTGGGAAGGAAATCGAGGCAGCGGGCAGAAATCCGGGCAGTGAGATGAGATTTGGGTAGCCTCAGGTAGGTTTGGGTAGCAGGTAGCGGGTCTCAGATAGGGGTCTGGGCAACCAAAAAATATTTGCAATAGATTTGAGTTTGCAGCAAAAATTTGAGTTTTTCTGTAGATTGCGGAGATGGTCGTATCAGGTTTGCGATTTGAGGATAGGTTGGATGGGGTTTCCAACTACAGTCCTTGGAAGGAGAGAATCTTGTTGGTGTTGATGGAGAATGAGATTTGAGAATTTGCCAATACCTAGATCACTCCTCCAATAGATCCGGCTCAACTGGTCATCCATAATTAGAAGGATGTGAAAGCCAGGCGCATTATTTTAGATGGAGTGAAGGATCATTTGACTCCCCTTTTATCTGGAATGACAACTGCTAGGGACGTGGGAGGCTCTGAAGGTATTATTTCAGAGTAAAAATGAGAATCACAAAATGGTGCTAAGAGAGAAGCTTAGAGACACAAAGACGATAGGATTAGACACGGTGACAACTTATCTCACCCAGATTCAACAGGTTCGAGATGAAATGGCTATAATCGGGGAAACAATGGATGATTCAGAGTTGGCGAGGATGACACTAAAAGGATTCACAAAGGAGTGGATACCGTTCATCAAAGGGATCATGGCACGTGAGAAGCTCCCTGATTGGTCAAGGTTGTCGAATGACTTCGTTCAGGAAGAACTTCGAGATGAAGAATTGAATGGAGGTCGACACAAGGTTGATGATGAGAACGTTACTCTTGTTAGCCAGGAAAAGAAGGGAAAGTTCAAGAAGTTTGTCAGTGGAGAGTCTACCTCTCAAGACGACAAGAAGGACATGACCAAAGTCAAGTGCTTTGCATGTCACAAGTTTGGGAATTATGCAGGTCAATGTCCGAACAAGAAGAAGGGTGGAAATGGGACGCAATCAGAGGTAGTTGTGTCGGTACAGGCTCAGGTGGATGAGTTTTCCAAGAGGTTTGAACATGAGTTCTTACTTGTTTCCCATCTTTCCTTGGGCACCATATCAGTTGGTGTATGGCTAATAAATAATGTAGCCACATGTCATACGACGAGCACGGGAGTTGTTCAAGAGCTTCATAGAGTCAGACTCAGACATTCATGTGGAACTTGGTATGGGCACTAAGTATGCGGTAAAGGGATCTGGGATAGTGCCATTCTAGATGGATTCAAGAGGTGTGTTGAGAGTGATGAATGTGCTATGGGTGCTAGAACTTAGGAGGAGTGTGCTCTCACTCTCAGCGTTTGAGAAGAAGGGCTTTGATGTACTATTCCAGGATGGACAGGTGTTGATCAAGCCCAGAGGATCGAGCTCAGACACAACAATGGTTTTCAGAGTTAGAGAGAGCAACTTGTATAGGCTAAAGGGCCAGTCTATGCACGTGGTTTTCAAAGTTAGAGAGAGCAACTTGTATAGGCTAAAGGGCCAGCCTATGCGCGTTATGGCGAGCAACAAAGTGGTAGAGAACATGGAGAAGGTAGTTTTGAAGGTTGAGTAGCTCAGAGAGAGTCAGCCTTCAGGTTCAGGAGGGAAGGACTAACCTTCCAAGTCTGTCAAGGAGTCATGGTGCGAGATGACCATGCAGGATTCCCAGGAGCAAGAGGCTTCTAGGATCATATTCAAAGGCAACAAGTCTTCAAAGAAGGGTCTGAGCGAGATGGCTGGGATAGCTTTTGTTTCAAAGGGAGCAACTGATCAGGTGGATTGGAGAACAACCATGGTAGTGGATTTGGTAGCGAAGACAGAGCCACCTCCGGGTGGTAGGAGTACCTTCCTCGATAAGAGGGAATGTTGATGTATTTAACATTGGATAGGTACTTCCACATAGGCTTGGTGTCTAGCATGTGGAAGTCGTCCTTATTACCTTTCAGAGCCTTAGGAATTTCACTTATGAGTTAATTAATTAAAGTGAATGACCTTTTAATTAATGCGAGTTTAATCAAGTTAAATGTCTACATTTTTGGCATTAGTAACTTAAGTGAGTTGATTAAATCCTAGCCATTAGATCTAAAGTGAAGGGGAGATCTAATCTTTATCCCTTGATCACTTTAGGCGATGAAGAAATATAACTAAGGAAATTAAATATTTTTTTGATCAAAACTTCATTCAAAGTTTCCTTTATATTTATGATAACCACACCATTAAAATACAAAATCAGTGAAATGACATTAAAACAGAGTAATCTTTATAATAGCCCTGTGCATACAAGGATTTCACCCAGCTTGGGTTTGCATGGACCGTACCACCTGTACGGGTCTGTATGCTCACATGTAACACTTAGGCGACCATACAACAAAAATGTGGCAACAATACTACCTGATTCTTTCTTGTATTCTTCCAAAACACTGATAAACAGAGTGTACATGTTATTCTCAGACTTGGGTAAGGGTTCCTTTCTTTTCTGTTTGATAGTACGATTCGTACGGATTTCGTACCACTCGTACAGATTCCTCTTTCTTGCTGTTTGCTGGTTCAGCTTAGCAATGGCCCTGGATCGACCTTGTTGCCTCTCTACACATTCTTCTCTTTGTCTAGATAGACTTGCCCTGGTCTATATTCCGACCCTACTCGACCTTTCCTTTACTATGCTTGGTTGTTGATCCCGACAACCTCCTCTTCCTGCACAGTAAGACCCTTCTCAGTCTATACCTCAGCCCTTTCTCGGCCTCACCTTCCTAGATTTGCTGTTGGCCCTAACTCAACTTTTACTCGTTGACTGGATTTCATGCTAACCCTAGCTCGGCCCCCCTTTTGCAGAATTCTTCTGTCTTGACCCTCGACCTCCCTTAGAAGCGCATCCTTACCTAGTCGACCAGTTTCTCTTCTTGAGGTGATGAGAGGATGGGCTTGCTAGGTTATTTGTAACCCTAGTCCATCCCTCATGCAATCTTGACCCTAGGATCTTCTCATTAAGATCTTGATCCAAGGGTGGCGACTTAATCTCAAGTTGACTTGAGTGGTTCCCACCATTATGATGCTGTCTAGTCATAATTTGGGCCTCTTCCACATTACTAGACACCCCTAATGTGGAAGAACCTGTCTGAGCTACAAATTCTAACACTCCCTCTTAGCGAGGGAGGTTCTGCCATTGGAGATATCTCCTCCATGATCAACATCTTGAGCTGTTGCTGCTCCCTCTGCATCTGGAAATCCCGCTCTGTCTAGATCTGGATGTCCTGCACTGAAACTGCTAGCTGCTCCCTCTGGATTGGAGCCACTTGCTCCTTCTGTACTTGAGTGGTCAACTCCCTCTGCACCATAGCGCCCTACTCTTGTGCTGGAACTTTCTGCAACCTTCTGTTGCTCATCCAACTGTGACAACTCTTTGAGATGAGCCTCTGGCTTTATCACTGTCACTGGATTCCATTCTTGTCTCCCTCTAAGTCCCTGCAAGCTCCTACTACTGCTTTGCTTTGAGATCCCTCCCAAATCCCATTGCATCTGATCACTCCTGCCCTGAACTGAGAACCCCCATGTCAACAGAACACTCCGGCTATGACAGAAATCCACCGCATTCATGAGCTGCTGAAAATACTTCCTCGCGACATCCTCCTTTACTCTCCCCTTGGCGACCTTGTTGAAGAGCTCTTCGCCTCTGACATACTCCATCACTTTAATCGCGACACTCTCGCCCGTGTTTACGTTCTTTGCATAGTAAACCTTAACAAAGGTCCCCTGCCCGAGGAGCTTCCCCAGTTCATACTTTCCCAACAAAACATTAGGTTTTGTCTGCATCTTTTTAACAAAGCCTTAACCACCTTTCGTGCTGTGTTCTATTCATGGCGCCTCTGCTCTTCTTTTATTTATTTCCACAACCTTCTCAAAGAGCTGGATCGAATCCAACCTATTCAGCCATCATCAAGCAACTTCTTCAACACAATCCCGAGAGAAATCATCTCGTTCCAGAAAACCTCTCCATAGCCCCGTGGCAACCCTACAACGGAGTCCCCCGCAACTGGCTCATCCTTAAGACAGTCTGAAATTCAAACTAAGCACACATCTTGCAACATTCCTAGCAGCTTTCACCCTCACCTAATCTTCTTCGAGATTCAGTGATCTAGTCGAAGGAAATGCACATATCTATTCCAACTCGAGGTTTAGTGATCAAATCCCACAAAGGAGATGAGATCGGGAGCCGAAGCCAGAGCCTAAGACTTAGCCTTTGTCTGGCTATGCATAAAACCTGAAGACCTATGCATCACCGCCTCGCATACTGCTCCCCTCGCTTGATCTTCTTATTCCTCTTTCAGCTTAGAGGGTATGACCTCCCTCTGGGTCTCTTTCTTCCTGGTCTATGCAATGTAGGGCTTCAACACTTCACTTGGGGCTGTCAAAACTGAAGCTCTGATACCATGAAGAAATATAACTAAGGAAATTAAATATTTTTTTGATCAAAACTTCATTCAAAGTTTCCTTTATATTTATGACAGCCACACCATTAAAATACAGAATCAGTAAAATGACATTAAAACAGAGTAATCTTTATAATAGCTCTGTGCATACAAGGATTTCGCCCAACTATTGTGGGACTAGTACCATGCATGCAATGAAGGGGGTTGGATGTGTGAGATTCCAACTAGAGTCAGGAGGATCTTTGGAGGTGGCACAGTTGTTGTTTGTTCCGGAGCTGAAGGTAACCTTACTCTCAGTATCAGCTTTGAAGGATTAAGGATATAGAGTTATGTTCCAGCATGGACATGTGCACATATATCCAGAGGGAGCAACAATGGTTGGTGTCAGACAAGGGAGTTTATATAGGTTGTTGGGATAGTTTGCATGTAAGTCCAGGGGGATCTAGGATCAGTGTCAGTGACAGGTGGTACTGTTAGGAGACTTAGTTGGTGTGAGATGATTCAGTTGGATGCTCAGGAGTGTGAGGAGACTCCTAAGGGCACGGTGAGGAGGAACAGGTCTTCAGCACAGGATCCGGTGCAGGTGGTTGGGAAGCTTTTTGGTTTAGAGGGAGCAACTACAACAACAGATGGAGTGATGGGGTTGGAGACAGATCCAGGTGGAGGTTCCAGAAGTACCTTCCTCATTAAGGAGTGTTGGTTTTTTAGGTAGCTCGGATAGGTACTTTTGCAATGGTGGTGCCTAGCATGTAGAGGTGTCCGAGCGATGCTATCTAGATATTTAACTTGATAATTGCATTTATAAAGTTAATGTGGTTCTTATTTAATGACTAAAGTGACTTTTTTATAAAGTCGAGTGACTTAAGTGATTTAAGTCATCTCAATGAGAGATTATGTCACAATTGTCGATCTTGAGAAGGCAAGATCAAATCTTGACCATTGATATCTTTAGGGTTAGGGATTTGGTCATTAAGAGATTATAAAAGCAGATCTAAGGAGAGTGAGAGGCACACATTGTGTGAGGAGGTGAGAGAGTCACATACACATTGTGAGAGACTCACATACATATTGTGAGAGACTCACAGAGAGTGAGGGTGTGAGAGGCACACAATGAGCTGAGAGGAAGAGGGCGAATTTGCAGCTGGAGGAAAGGCCGAAAAAGTAGCTGAAAAACCTGTGCAAAAAAGCAACCAAAAAACCTATGCGAAAAAGCTATACAAAAAAGCAATGCCGAAAAAGCTGTGTGAAAAAGTAGGGCTGAAAAAGTTGCGCGAAAAAGCAGGGCTGAAAAAGCAGAGCGATTTTTTCTGGGCTGTAAGAATTTTCTGAATTAGCTGTTGTAATTATTTTCTTTTTTCGAAGCCAATAAAATCCTCTCATTTACTGGTTTTCCCTTCAGGGTATTTTCCTGTGGCATTGCCTAGAAATATCTGAGTTCAAATGTGTGTGCTGTTTATGATTCTGCTGTGCATTTCTAATGGTTAAAACTCAGCGGTAATTTTTTTGCTTAGTTTACAGAATTTATATCAGCAGTAGATTAAATTCTGAGTTGTTAAATTATTGGCATACAATTTTTGATTGCTGGGTTTCAAGAAATTAACAAATCTAGGGCTTGTAGATGACTCCATCCACCCATATTAATTTGTATTGCCTCCGGGTGGCCCTTCTCCAGGTCCACTTTGACACAAATTCTGGCATAGGCATACAAATTGCCTTTTGGTTTTTCTTGGTCAGTGAATTGCCCCATCTTATTTCGTATATCTTTGAGAGTATTTTCATCCCAGAACATTGGCAGAAGATGAGGCATTCTAACCCACATCGAGGCCACCATGATTTCTTCTTGTACTTTGAAATCAAGTAACTGCGGAGTTAGAAATGAACCCCTAGATCCCATGAAATAGGGTCCAGAGTGGAAGATCAAGTCACGGCCTTTCTTGCTGTGGAATAAAAAAACAAAATAACCTAATAGGCTAATTCCTACAGCAAACAAAAATACCCAACCTTGTAGCTTGGGAGCTCATTGATCATATATCCATGGTTCTATGGATCTTGGACTGGGCCATAGGCCTGTGAACTTTCCCACCAGAGTGTGCTTAGAGAGGATAAGTTTTTTTTCCTCAGAGCTGGAACCAACAGGTGTAATTGGGGAATGGCATCCATCCTTTTAACAAATCTATTTTGCGATGGGCGAGCTCCTTTGGCCAGCTTTAGATCGCTAACCAGTGATTTGAAGGCCTCAACCTCTACTTGAGAATCGTCTGCCATTGCCAAAATTCGTCACAATGATAAGGGTCTTGGAGGTTGGTTTGGATGGAAGCACTTGGATTGATCTGATAAACTTGAATGGATCTGATTCTGTGGATCTTGGAGGGCACATAAGAGTCCCTCCAATGGGATCTTGCAAACACTCAGCAGCGAATGGCGGCATTGTATACACACATGGTGGCAACTAGGGTAAACCTTAGCCATAGGAGGATTCGTTCTGCGTTCTCGATTTTTGTTTTGGAAATTCTACATTTTTATCTCTAAAGGCTCAACCTACTTATAAATTTTATAACACTGAAATGGGACTTGACCTAGAGATCAGTTACAGACTTTTTATTACTTATGCTTTTAACTTTCTCCAAATTTGTTCAAGTTTCAGCCTCCAGAAAAAATATTAGGTCCTAAAACACCTTATTGCTCGGTTAAAATTTCAGATTCAAACAGAGATGATACATATTTTTAGTTTGCTCTACTTATTTATTGTAAATATCTTCAACCTCATACTCTTTCTCCAATTGATAAGATGGATTTTGTACATACCTTAGAGACAAACATCAAGCCTCTTTCTCCAATTGATCTATGTTGATTCAATCACTAAAACAATTTGCCCTAATTTTTGACAACTGAGGACATATATGTATATTTGCTACAAGAATGTGTTATAATTGTAGTCTCAGAAACTAGTGTTTATGTACAGGTGTCAAAATTTTTATGTCTCTTTGTTGACTTCATGTTTTCTTCTTGCTATAAAAAACAAATCTATATTCTATTTCTTGTCGCAGTCTTTTTGCATTAAATGCCATTGATGACTTGTGATTGCAAAGAAAATCGACCTCATGTTGTGCAATTTTTTTTCTTGTTATGTTGCTTGATTTTTTTCCTTATTGGCTATACATGGTGGCTCTTCGTGTGTTTCCATCTGAGGTTATGTTCTACTCTTCATGTTGGTGTTTTTCTTTATCATGTTCTTCTGCATCTGTATTTCTATGCGTGCCTTTTCTTGTGATCATGTTGCCCTTGCACTGCTTTTATAGGCCAGAGATATTTTCGAGTAAGGCGCTGCTGTCACGATCGATATTTTTGCTGTTATTTGTGTTCTTCTATGGGGGGTGATTTCTACATCATACACTGTTGGGAGTCTACAGATATGGTGACTTCTCTGTACTTCGTCGGGGTTGTCAAGAGGGTCTGCATGTTGCTCTTCTCTTTTTCAGGTTCTTCTGTTGAGTCTGATTGTGTCTTATCCATTCGCTATATTTAGATTCTTCCTCTGGGGGTTCTGCATGGCTATGCTTAGGTGCTCTCCTATTTGCGTTAAGGCAGGTTCTTTTTTATTTCTGCTATTTCTTTCAATTCTTTTTTGTATCATTTACAACTTTATAAGATATCATAAATTTCTTTAAATACTAGACATCAAAAAATTAAAAATATACTTGCTTTTTTATCTCTCTCTTCTCTGACCCTTGTTTTGTGATCTTGGACCCACTTGATCCTTTCACTGTAGCCCTGAAAATTGACATCTGCTTTGATACCATTGTTAGTTATTAGGCATGCGAGAAAAGAAAACGACACAATATGAGAGAGAAATAATATATTGTATAGTCTACATGTTAAATGTTTGTTTACAACATTGTTTTTTACTGTGGGGTGAGTGTGTTATAATGCCATGGGGTGGATAACTAATCCCCATATTGCCATAATGTCTAATATAATAATGCCTATTGTCTTATTTGTCGTAATTTTACATCCACATGATACACAGATCTGCACTCATAGAATTAACGTACAGCTAAAACAGAAAGACTGGAACCACCAATCAAATTTTAAATCTGCATAAACAACTGCTAAATGGCGAACTCAAGAGTGTAGACACCACATATAAGAATACGAGGCCCTGAAAATAGAGAGACACTAGATGTAATAAATCAGCAACATGAATATAGTGGGCAACAAATAGAAGTTTGGAACACAATCACTATCTTCTCATTCACACAATCGAAAAGTTACTATACTGTGCTCAAGAGACTATAATGACTTTTCACAAACATTAGGCACTCTCTTGGTAGAGTCACTCTACTCTAGCTCACTATATATAAACCTAACTATTGTGCCCTCCCTTACTAAGCTAAACTTGATAAGAGAGTAAGAGTGGCTAGACAAGTAGTAGCTAATAATATCCTTCATGAAAGGAATCATCCGCCACATGTAACAAGGAACCTCTCCTCAAGGGATATGCCATACTTAGCATTTGTAACCCCTATCACAAATGTGTCTTAATGTGTAACAGGGATCAATCATAACTATCATAGAATCTGTCATAACTTTACATTGGCCAAACCTAGAAGATGCCAAGCATCATAATTGTAAGCAATATGTCATAGGGGTGTAAGAAAATCTCTCCCATGTGGCACAACCATCCTGTAAGGAATCCCCTTCAACACTCATGCATCCTCTTCCTGCGAGAACAACTCGGAGCAACCCAAAACTAACACTCCCTCTTTTTGAGGAAGGTGTTCTCCACCAAGTCAAGCTTCTCCCTCAGAATCTCGAACTTCCCCTTTTCAAGGGGTTTCATTAGAATGTCAATAACTTGCAAATCAGTTGGAACATGATCAAGAATAATAACTCCTTTCTGTAGTCATCTCTCTCAGGAAATGGTACCAGATATCTATATGCTTTGAGTTTTCATGAAACACTGGATTCTCAAAGAGTCTGATAAAACTGTGATTGTCACAGTACACTACCGTGGTCTCCAATCTCTGATCGGTCAACTCTGCCATCAATTTGGGAAGCGAAATGGCCTCACAACATGTTGGTGATGCTGCCATATACTTTGCTTCAGCTGAAGGGAAACTACCCCCTACTTCTTGTTCAACTAGGAAATCATGCCTGATCCCAAGCTAAAGAGGTAACCGGAAGTAATCTTCCTTGTGCTCGTATCCCCTGCCTAATTTGAATCTACAAATCCATCCAACAACTCTCCATCTCCCACATACCTCATGCCATAATGAATTGTGTCCTTTAGATATCTGAGCATATGTTTGGCAGCGTTCCATTGAATCTGCCTGGGTTCAACCATGAACTGGTTTAAAATATTCACAAGATACATAAGGGAACCAATCAACTGTTTTTACAAAGATGGATCTACTAAATCAGAATCCAAATCACCAGATATTTTCAGATTTGGCACCATAGTAGTGGCCAAGGGTTTGCAGTCTAGCATATGAAATCTCTTTTGGGTCTCCATTATGTACTTCCCTCGCCCAAGGAAGACTTCACTTGCACCTTGCCAAACCTCTAGACCCAAAAAGTAATGCATAAGGCCATTGTCCTTCATGTCATACACGCTTACCAACCTTTTCTTGCACCAAACAATGAGCTTCTTAGAACTACATGTAAGAATCAAATCATCTACATACATGACCAAAACAAGAAAATCAGATTTATCATATAAATGATAAATATTCGGATCTGCTGCAGTCTTGGTGAAGCCCGACTTCAGTAAATATTCATCAATCCTTGAGTACGACACATGTGGTGCTTGCATCAGTACATAAAGTGCCTTCTTCAACTTGCACACATGGGTATCTTTCCCATGTACTGCAAAACCTCTTGGCTGATCAATGTATATTTCCTCTTTAATCAGACCAGTGAGAAAAACAGTGTTTACATCCATCTGGTATAAAGGCCAACCAAAAATTGATGTAATAGACATGATTACTTTGATAGAAGTAGACCTTGCAACTATAGCAAATGTCTCCTCATAGTCAACTCCCTCTTTCTGAAAGAATCCTCTAGCTATGAATTTGTCTTTGTACTTCTTTATGCTTCCATCTGCTACATGCTTAATCTTGTAAAATCATCTAGAATTTATCATGAGTTTACCCACTGGTCTTAGCACAATCTCCCATACATCATTCTTCAGGATGGAGTTATACTCCTCAACCATGGCATTACGCCATACCCTGCTCTGCATTAGCCTCCTTAAAGCTAGAAGCCTTTGCATCAATGATAGAACATATCAGTGCAACAAAAGAAGGATATCTTCTAGGTGGATGACTCACCCGAAAAGAAAATCTAGATGCCCCCATTTGCTCTACTTCTTTCAATGTCTTGGTAAGCCATCACGGTTTCCTGGTTGAACTTAAGGGTAATAAGCTCTCTCCCTCTGAATTGGTATCTTGCTGATCTGAATCTGACTCTGATTTGTTGTCTAGATCAAATCTTCTAGATGGATGACTCACTTGAAATGCAGACCTAGATGCTCCCATTTGCTTTACTTCCTTCAATATCTTGGTAAGCCATCATGGCTTCCTGGTTCAACTGGAGGGTAATAAGCTCTCTCCCTTTGAATTGGTATCTTGCTGATTTGAATCTGACTCTGATTTATTGCCTAGATCAAACTTTGGATTGGCCACCTTCTCACCTTCCACAATCTCTGCAGGAGGCTCTTAGGAACTTGAGGACCATCCATCCTCTTCAAACTTTACATCCCTATTTAACACAGTCTTATACTGCACTGGAATCTAGATTCGATAAGCCTTGGACATTTCACTGTAGCCAACAAAAATACGTTTAATACTATAGGGTTCCAACTTATTTCTTTTCTTGTTAGGCACATGAATATAAACATGTCACCCTAATACACGAAAGCGAGATACATCTGGTTTCTCACCAATAAAGGCTTCCTTTGGTGTCTTGTCTTTTAATTCCCTATGAGGACATTGATTCAGAATGTACACAGCCATATTGCATGCCCTCTGTGCAAAGACATATGGGAAAGTCCATGTCATGGATCATAGCCTTGGCTATCTCTATGAAGTATTAGTTCTTTCTTTCTGCAACCCTATTCAATTGTGGGTTGTAAGGCAATGTCAGGTCCCTCTTGATTCCTGTTTCCTTGCAAAATGCATCAAAGTCCTTGGAGGTGTAGTCTTCTGTATTGTCAGAGCTCAACACTTTGATATTTGTACCTATCTAATTCTCCACAAGAGCTTTAAACTCTTGAAACTTACTGAAGACTTCATCCTTTGCCTTCATAAAATAAATCTAGGTGTTTTTGGAGGAATCATCAATAAATGTTATTTGTGAAAGAAGTTGATGACATAGGTCCACATACATTTGAATGAATCAGATCAAGAATCTCTATTGACCTATGTTCACTGATTGGAAAAGTAGTCTTTGCATGCTTTCTGAGTGCATAACCCTTGCACACTCCTGGCTTTTGAATCTTGAAGTCTGCAATCCTTGCACTACTTCCTTCAAGAGTGGCAATGTTCCATAGTGTAGGTGACCAAATCACATGTGAAAGCTCTTCTAGCTTGTCACAGTCATACACTAAAGCACCATGTTTCACCAGATCAGCAAGAAACCTATACATGCCACCTTCTCTCATACCTTTCACCAAGACTCGACCATCCTTCTAGCGGTGATCTATTAAGATGACTTGCTTATCATCAAACTCAATCATACACTTTAGACTAGTCATGGATGAAATTGAAAGAGGATTCTTAGTTAAACCAAGAACATCACTTGATGACATGCAGAAAGAGACATCCCATTCCAGTAATTGGATTTGTGGCATCATCACCCAACTCCACTTGTATGTGGACCTCTTGCTCTTGAAGTCTACGGAAAGCCTTGTTGTTGAATGCCATGTGTCTAGATGTTCCACTTCCCACATACTACCCTACACTAGAGATGGTGTTAGCGGAAAGGCACGATACCATGGAGAAGGCGTTCTCAGTGTTGGATTCTAACTCATCCTCTCCGAAAGCCTCTGTGCTCCTTGCAAATTGCTTAGGCTACTTGTTTTTTGCCTTCTTTTTCTTGGGACATTGAGATGCATAGTGGCCCACCTTATGGCATTTGAAACATTTCACATGACTCACACCTTTCTTCTCATGCTTTAATGAACATAAATGTTCCTTGTGACCCTTCTTGGGAACGACCTTTGTTCCTCCTTTCTTCATTTCACTGATGAGGGCTTGGTTTGGGGTCTCATTATTTATGGTTGCAATTGCCTGCTCTCCTTGTTTCCTCTTGGATGAAAGCATCCCAGAACTGCGCAAAGGTAGTCATGTACTCATGGCCACAGACACTCTGCAGAAGGGACTCCCTGGTTTCTGAGAGTTCATTCATTGCGATGGACACCAATTACTTGTTCTCAACCTTCATCTTGATGGCCATGAGCTGATCTCTGATCTGGGTAATCTTCATCAAGTAACTATATACTATGTATGTGTCACTCATGTTTGTATGAGTGAGTTGATTCCTTAGAAGCAATTTCTGGGACACATTCCTACTCTGGTATATAGTGAATAATGTTGTATATGTCTCATTTGCTGACTTCCTTGTGATGTGAGGGATCAAATGGTCCTTTCACCAAATCACAAGGATTCTCTTTGCTTTGGCAACACTCTTCTTATGTATGGCCAACAAAGTAGCATCAGTGGGAGTAACAACATTCCCTTCTACAATATCCTAAAGATCCATCTCCTTTCACAACATTTTCAGTTGACACTTCCAAGATGCAAAGTTGGAAGCACCCTTTAGATAGTCACACTCTTTAAGACTGAGAGTAGTCATCCTGCGAACTTAGAACACGCCTCAACAAACAGATCAACCAATGAAATCGACCTATCATAGTTTCACTGTGCCTATCTCAGGCAACAGGTCCACTCCAGTCACTGGAACTACACAAGTATCTCACCCACAACCTCTCACAGGTCCTGATGCCTCTTACAGAAATGGATCACACCAATCTTTGGAGTCTTCCAAGCATTACACCGACTGAGATCCATCGACAGCACCCTCTCACAGGCAGCAGTTCATTCTATACACAACTCTGGAAAATATTAGATGCACAGCTCTAATACTATGTCATAATTTTCAATCCACATGATACACAGATTTTCACTCATAGAATTAACCTACAGCTAAAACATAAAGACTGGAACCATCAGTCAAAATTTTGTATCTGCTTAAACACAACTGCTGAATTGTGAATTCAAGAGTGTAGACACCGCATATCAGAAGATGAGATCAGCCCTGCAAACAGATAGAGACCAGGTTTAAAAAATCGGCTGCATGGATATAGTGGACAGCAAACAGAAGTTTGGAACAACAATCACTATCTTCCCATTCACACAATAGAAAAGTTACAGTACAGTCCTCAATGGACTCCAATTGCTTCTCACAAGTCTTGGGCACTCTCTTGGTACTCAAGCTCAATATATATAAGCCTAACTAGTGTGTTCTCCCTTACTAAGTCAAACTTGACAAGAGAGAGAAGTAATGGCTAATAATATCCTTCATGAAAGGAATCATCTACCACATGTAACAAGTATTCTCTTCTCAAGGGATTTGCCCTACATAGCATGTGTAACTCCCATCATAAATGCACCATAATTTGTAAGAGGAATCTGTCATAACTGTCGTAGAATCTGTCAACCTTACACTGACCAAAAATAGAAGATGCCAAGTGTCAAAAGTGTAAGGACTCCTTCATAGAGGTGTAAGGAAATCTCTCCCATGTGGCAACCCTTCCTGCAAGAAATCCCCCTTCAACACTCATGTGTCCTCTTCCTAAAAGAACAACTCGGAGCAGCCATAAAGTAACATTATTGACTAATGACTAATTAACATTATATCCCAATGTGTAATTGGTTTTCTATTACCATTTCGAAAGAGTTGTGGGAATAGCTAAGTTAATTTTAGAAACTTTATTTTAGCTATGAATATTTGGAGACCACAGTAATTTTTTTACACAATTACTGCCAATTATTGTCTAGTGATGATCATCGTGGGATTTACTTCAGATTTATAATTGTGATAGTTGTGAGACATAGAAATTATAGTTTGTTAGAAATTAATAACCCTCAGCAAGAACGAGCGTATTATAGTTTGATTTTAGATAAAACTCACCCTGCATTATAAATGAAATGTCAGAGAGGATATCAAATTAATCACGGCTTGGAAAAATTTAACTATGGATGCAATGATCACAATCTATAATGCAAGAAGTTTTGTGACAGGGCACATGGTTGTCATGTTAAGAAGGTTTCCGTATGATGTGAATTAATAAGTCAAAGTGAGTCCTTTTGGCCATTAAGGAACAATGACTGTATTATTATTTAGCAATTTATTAAGGAAGCTAGTCTGAAATGAGTGGTACATTACTAGAAATGAAACCCAGAGTCTTCATTGCTTGAATTGGTAATTTCAGACTTAAGCAAGAGTCTTCATTGCTTGAATTGGTAATTTCAGACAGACTCAAGCAAAAGCAATGTTATTATTTACTCACAATAGTAGGCAGTGATTGTATGTTCTTCCTCAATAATTATCTCTTGGTTCATGTGTCAATGCTTGCTTGTGCTGAGGTCTATGAAGATTAACCTCTCAAAAAGAAATTCAAGGCAATGAATAATAACTATAGGTGTTATGGCTAATATCAATGGGAAGGTCTTAAATATGTTGTAAGAACACACATTTTCTTGGTATACTAATTACATTAAGGAGGACATACACTTTATTATCTGGTCCCTAGATTTATCAATGTTGCTGACTCATTCCCTTGGAGTGAGATTAATGCTTGGGATTGATCATCCCTCTCATTATTACTATTCTTCTGCATTCAATTCTTGTTTGCATGTGAACGTTGAAGTGACACATCTTTCAAACCATAAGTTTTCTATGTTTTAAAATATCAATATTTCTGCACTAAGATATCATAGTTGTTATATAGCGGCCACTCAGTTGAGGGTTATAGCATTGCAAACTAGGGATTGCCTCATCTCCTAGGAATGACATTGCCTTTGTAGGTAAGTTGGCCACTTGCTCATCAGGTCTTCCTTTGCTGTTGGCCAAATATTTATGACCTACATGTGCCGCTATGTCTCAGAAAAATGTAGAAATTTTCCGGAGTAAGGACAATTAATGCAACTTCAGAAAGTTTCACCTCTTTGCTAGAGGTTTCCTGGATCTTAACCCTGTGAATTTTTAGCCTTAGGGATGTTATGAAATATAAATAAAATAGCAGCAACAACAGACAATATTTCACATGTTAACAACCCCAATCAACAAGGCAATCCAGGAGAAAAGATACCAAAGGTTGCCAACGAATTTCAGCTGTCTAGGGCAATCTTATCATGCATAAAACGATATGGAATTTGCTTTATAACTGCTGTAATTACAGCAGTAAATCTGCCCTAGGTTCTTCAAGAATAATGTTAAATCATTCAACAATTTCAGCCTTAACTTATGTCAAATTAGCAAGACATACTAGTGCTGGAAATTACCAAACCATGAAGAAATAGACAACCGAAAATCAAATCTGCAATAAGACAATTTTGGATAGCTGAAATCTTCATATATATATGTAAAGATGAAGTTCATGTACATACCATAGCCTCATCCAAGGCTAGTACAATCCTCTAAGTCTTCAAAACCTTAGTTAGGGAAAACCAAGAAAAAACCTAGCCAACACCATGGAGATCCAACAAGCAAGCATCACACTAGCATGTCTTCCAAGGCAAGACGTCTCCTCTCCACCACTCAACAAATATAATCTAGGGTTTAATCACAAAACCCTAGCTTGAATGTCCCCAAGGAATGAAAACATAACCCTAGTATTCAAGATGCTCCAAAAGCTCCAAGAAACCCTAGGAACCCCAAGATAAGAGAGATTAAGTATAAATGAAGATGCACAAGAGAGAGGAAGACTAGTATATGCTCCTCTTGGTTACATCTCTAACACAAGAATATGAACAAGAATGAGAATGATGAAAGGACTCTCTCCTTCCTCTATATATATGAGAGGTAAGGGAGGCCAACAATACAAATGTGGGCCTAAACCCTTACAAGTAACCCACAAAGCCACAAGTAGGATCACACATGTGAAACACTACACTCCAAGGGTACACATGTCAAGCTCCAAGGTGATGTCGTACACAAGCAAGGCTCCAATGCAAGGGCGCTCTATGAGATGTGTCAAATGCTTCTCCTCCAAGCCTCCAAGGACTCCAACACTCCTTGTAAGACATGTACTCCACTGGCTCCACTCTCCCTACACGAACACTGTCACAACCTAGGCATCCCCAAGTCAAGTCCATGCCTCCATGCAAGCATCCAAGCTACCCCATGTTGTCTAGGGCTCAACGCCCTCCTCCAGAATGCCAAACGCTCCTCCTCAATGCAGGGCATTCTCCAAGCAAGCAACCTCCTCCATGTGGCCAGCATGTAGAATGTCACCAAGCTGTTTGAAGATCTCCAATGCCCCAAGGAAGAATGTCATGCAAGCACCCAACTGAGGTTAAGCAACCACCAAGTAAGCTATCTCCAATGTGCAAATCCATCACAAACCATCTAGGGGTTAATCATACGCCATATACCCCAAATCTCAAGAAGCATCCCCAAACATGGTGCAAACACTTTCAGTGTAACCCTGAAAGCTAACACTCTCTCTTTATGAGGAAAGTTTTTTCACCAACGCATTAACTCCCTCTACAACTCCACCAAACCTACCATCTGCAAATCTATACTTCCTGTAGTCTCGGAATCAACCACTGTCTCTTGAAAAAGAATTGTCACTCGTCCATTACAGGATGTTATCGTAGCATCTTGAACCTCCAAAGAATGTTGGCCACTTGTGAATCTGAAGGAACATAACCCTAGACCATAAGCAACTTGCCAAACTCCATCATCCCTCAAGTTTGCATCTTGGGTCAAAATCTCTGCACACCACATCATGAGTTGTTTAAGATGTCTTGCAAAGATAATCATATCTCCATACAAGACCAAGACAACTGAATCACGTCTATCAAAGTCACAAAGATAAATTTCGACAGGTCAACTCATCGATCCTGAAATATCAAGCTCGTGGTATAGGTAACATACTAACAACCCATACATGGCTATCAACAGCCCGTGAACATGAGAATCCCTCTCATGCACCTCAATATATCAAGTGACTGAAACAACCTCAACTAGGTCAACTCCGTCATCTCGAAAGAATACTGAAGCAAGAGTAACATCATGGTTAACTCCCTTTGTTTGAGTGAATCCAACGAACCTGTCCTTATTCTCTACAATACTCCCATCAAGCTCAAACATGGAATCAACCTCAACATCATTCTCCATCGAGGTATCACACCTCTTCTCCTCAAGACAATTGGAAGGCTTAAGATGGAAGAGACCAATGCAATATGACTAGCGTATCTCCTAGGAGGTTTATTTGCTCTCACTGACGATCTGGGTGCTTCTACATGCTCTTGACCCTCCTCAAAATTAGAAGGCGCATCCAACCTTTCACTGGAATATGCAATTAACTTGTAAAGGCCACCCTCTATCACCCCTCTTGCCAAAGTCCTCGAACTAGCTAGACCATAATCATTGATGGTGCACTGCTGACCCTCAAATGCAACTCTCCACTATACATTTTCCATACAAGAAATTGAAAGAACAATTTTTTGCAAACCAAGAACAAATAGAACATCACTCAATTGAAGAACGACCTGAAGGCATTTGGAAGGAAATGGAGCATCATCACCAAGCTCCACACTCATGCCTCCCTCTTGTTCTTGAAACCTGTTGAATAATGACTTGTCATATGTCATATGAATTGAAGCTTCACTGTCAAACTCTAGATATAGTGTTAGAAGACAAACAAGAGCAAACAACAGACCAATGAGAAGGTGGTCTCAAGCTAGGATGATGAGCCATCCACATAGTACTTGCAATCCATGCATCCTCTATATGTTGTTTGGCCTTCCCTTTCTTTTTCAATGGACACTGGTTGGCATAACGTCCCATCTTGTGACATCTGAAACACATAAGATTACTCAAGTCCTCCTTTCTTATATTTGTACGTTCCTTCTTGTAGCCTTTCCTACTACCCTTATTTGTCTTCTTGATGAGACCAATTGCATCTACTTCCTATTGTCGTCCTAAACAAGACTGCAATTTGATTTCTTCTTGCACAAGATCAATCCAGAGCTTTGCAAACTTTGGGCAAGGTTTCACGAGCACAAAGACTTTGAACAAAAGGCATCCAGGAAGAAACAAGTCTATTCAAAACAATGGACACCAAGATTTTATCCTCCACCTGTGTTCCAGTGGCAACCAACTGATCTCTCAACTTAGTGATCCTGGTCAAGTAGCTCACTATAGTGTATGTCTTGCTGATATGAACGATTGAAAGCTAGTTTTGCAGGAGCATCTGTTGAGAAACACATGAGTTTTGAAACAACTCAATCAAAGCTCTAAACATGTCCTTACCTATCTTCTTCTCTACCATGTGAGAGATGAAATGGTCCTTCATTGAATCAATAATGATTCTGTTAGCCTTGGCTTCCTTCTTCCAGTAAGTGGCCAATTGTGTTCTATTGGTAGGTTTTGGAATCACTTTCTTCACATGCTTTTGAAGATTGGCTTCCTCCATAAGTATGTGTGATCTAAGCTTCCATGGAACGAAAATGGAAGCTCCATCCAACTTGTTACACTCTGTAAGACCAAGAGACATCTTACACATCTTGAAACAGTGTTCAAGTGCACAAATCAACAGTATATGAAGTAGACAAAACCCTCTCAAGTGTTCAAGCACTTCTCCCAAGCAACCTAGGGTTTTCCACCCAACAACCAAAACAAGGTCAAGCACCTCTCCTAGCTACACCACAGTTCAAATACCAACTCCCTCTTACACCTAGAGTTATCTCAACCACAAAAGCTTCGAAGCCATGTATTTTTTGCACTAGGGAAATTAATGCAACTTCAGAAAATTTCACCATTCCTAGAGGTTTCCCATAGCTTAACCATGTGAATTTTCAGCCTTAGGGCTCTTATGAAATATAAATAAAACAACAACAACAATGGGCAATATGTTAATATTATGGTAGCTGCGGGAGGTATTTACCTCCACGTGTGAACCTGACGAGAATAGGAGACTCCAGAAAGCAAGAGAAAACCCAAATGAGTTGGCTAATAACCCTAGAAGTCTTGTCGACTCAAGAAGATAATTTATATTAGGTTATTAGCCTCCAAGAGAAGAAGTCAGCCATAATTAATAATAATATACTGAACGGACATATACCCAGAAGGAGAAGTCGGCCCCAACAAATTTGGCAGAACCATTATAAATACAGGGCGCCAGTTCTCATTTGACACATCTCAGAATTGCAGAGCAGCAACTGGTGCGCATTGCAGTTCCCAGTTTGGTGCGCATGTGTGGAGGAGAGCTGCAGGTGTAGCTGCTGCAGCAACCAGTTTTCAGTGTTGGCTTGGACTATCTCTTGGCTAGGGTTTGGACTATCTGATCAACTATTGTTGGTGCGCTATCCTTGGAGGAAGATGCGCTACACCTTGTTTGGTTATCTAGCCTAGGGCTTGCTTCTGGAGTAATTCTCAGTCAAGGTTAAGGTGCTCGGAGGGTGGCTTCGGCCTATGGTTGGGTGATGAGGGTATCGTCAATGGTAAAACGAGCACAATCTTCTATATTCTAACACAATATTTCACCTCTTAGCAACCCTAATCAACAAAGAAATTCAAGAGAAAAGATACCTGTTATTGCCTAAACTAGCATCCAAGTGGAAAGTCCAACCATGGATGCTACTTTGGGGCAACAAGATGGGAATTGCAACATTGTCACCTTAGTACAATGCCCCCTTCACTTTAGGCCAACTCCAAGGTTAGGGGGGGTATCTCTATCTATCAATGATAGACATTTAAGTAAATCTCTTTTAGTGAATTAATCTATGCAAGCTTAGGATTTACTTCAATTAATCCACGACTATGTATGATGATGTAAAGTACAAGGATTCTAACAAGTGATTAAATGGTTTAAGACAACAATTCAAGATTAATAGCACAAAGCCACAATTATCCACTTAAGAGATATAAATTAGAAGCTAGTGGATGTGTGTGCCGAATCTGATTATAAAGTATGTAACAAGAACAACTTTGGATTTGCATCAGATTGATTATCATCCCAATAAATGAAACTTATAAGAGGCTATTTGAAAGAAGCCACTTTAAGCTATGTTAAACCACTAGGAATGAAATCGACTAACATAAAATGATTGTGTATAGTGTGCTTTAGGTGCCAATCAAATATATTCTGAATTATGGACAAGCTTATGGCTGTCCCACACTTCTAAATCTGTTTTATTGATGAATTAATGCAGAATTCCAGATTTGAAGTGAGAAAGAGACCAATCCAAGAGAGATATTTCCACCTTTAAGCAAGATGTCTTGGATGATTTAGCTAGGGCTTAAGATATGCAACAAAATAACAGCCCAAGTATATTAGAATCAAGCTCACAATATATATATATATATATCAATGAGATAAGCAAGAACTTGAAATAAAATGGTGAATTCCGCCTAGGGTTATTCAATGTTAGCTCTAGAATTCACAAAGATGATCTCTAAATAAAACATATGCAATTAAGACCATTTTAGAGATGAATTTCACCACTAGAAATGAATGATAAACGTATAACAACCTTATAGTAAATGAAATAGATGCTAGGACTAGTTATAGATAAAGTTTTTAAGCATAAAACCTAGCTCTAGGGTTACTACAAATCTAGTTTTTTATTCCTTTTATGCAATTTCCAGATTTATGCAAGACTAGGAAATAAATCTAATTTATGATTAATCTTTGATTTTCCTTAGATTTCTTTCTAAAACAAATAAAAGAAAATATTTTGGGTTTTTGTTGTTTTGGTTTGTTGTTGGGAGAAGGCAAGTGCATTATTCCAACTAGGTCTTATGGGGTCAAGAAGAATGCCTCTCTTCAAATTTGGTCTATTTTATATTTATGGATTAGGGATAAGAGACTAGAACCCAAGGGGAAGATTAGTCTCCTATCTAATCAAGATAAACCTTGTAGACAAAGGGCCCTACTAGAAGGGGTCCCAATGGGAGCATCTCCACCAACAAAATCAACTATAGATTGATAAAATTACTGAATACCCTTGCTAGGGTTCCAAAGGATAGACAAAGCAAGGAATTGAGCAAATATCAAACTAACAAAGGAAGGAGGAGAAGATTTACCCCAAACGCCTTCCTTCCAAGTGGTAATTTTACCCCTCAAATGGATCGATCTTGAAATCTTGTAGTAGTATTGAGCATACACAATCAATCTTTAATGCACCAAAATAAAATCAAGATAGAAGAGCTCCAAGAATTGACACCAATGCCTCAATAGGTAGATATTCAACAAAATTTGTTCTAAAAAAAAGTAGCCAACAACATCAACCAATTGGAATGGGAGGAGGAGCCTCTTTTATAAAGGAGGCTTCATCAGCCATCTCATTCAATATTATTTTCTATCTCCTTAGATCTAGCCTAGGAGAACAACAAATTGACTTGTCTTCCAACTAACTAATGGAGACTAAGTCAAGAAATATATAAAATATGATAAAGATGTGCCACATGTACAATATTTCCTCTAAGGGAGGAGGTTGTCCCACTAAAGAGATCGAACTAGGGTCCAAGAATGATGAACATCTCTCCCAAGTTCAAGGAAAGGTCCTCAAAATGTGCCAAGATACCTCGCCCATGAAGAATGCTAAAAAATAGTGCCAACATCCATCCTCAAAGTGTGGAAATACCACACATGTGTCACGAGTGAGGTCAAAGAGAGGGGATGACTCATCAAAACATGCTCCAACGGCTAGAAGGGAGGTCCCCAAGGCATGAACTCCACAAATCATGGTAGCCCTGTCCTCAAGTCATAATAGGTCCACACATGCCACATGAGATACCAAACAACTAGGAGATGCATCCTCCAAGGCAGTTGACCCATAAAATCATGTGATAAATGCCTCCAAATGAGTGAATAAGGTGAGTGCTCAAGAGTCTAGGACGTGGCATGTCATGAGAGGTCCAATGCATGAAGAAAAATCCCCATACTGCCTAGGGCATTGTGAATAACCTTGAGAACTGTGAATTGCCTTGAGAATTGTGAAATTGCCTCGAGAACTGTGTTGAGTGATCTCCAAGAGTCCATGGACAAAGTGTGACAATACATATGGGGATCCATGCTTAGGCATAACATAAGTGTGCTCTATAGGTATGACAAACTTTACAACATGAGCAACACTTTTCAAACGAAATTCCATTGATGAACCCTATGTGCAAGCATAGTATGCAGAAGGGACAATTCAATTGACTTAAGCAAACATAGTAGCAAGAACAAAAGTAAAGTGGAAAGAAGAAGGGCAACGAGAAAGGGAAAAAACAACGATAGTTGCACATGAATGGAAATCCCCTGATAACTGTTAGATTTTTAGGGTAAGAATAAAACAGCAGTCTCTTTTAAAAAATTAGAGCAGAACTCCTATAGATCTGAAGAACAGAACAGCATATAGGGTAGTGATAGTACAAGAGAAATCTGAACTTGTGATAAATAAAACTTGATCTCTAACAGTCAAATGAAAACCCTAACCAACAGAGATATTCCAGCAGTAAACTTCAACCAATGGGAAATGTAAAACTCAGATCTAAACAGAAATATTAGACCTCTCAAGCATACATAACAGCAATGTCAAATGTAGATCTGCAACTGAACTCACAAAGTATCTTAGTTCAAACAGAGATACAAGAACCCCTTTTTATGTATCAGCAGATTTATAATCATTCTGAAGCAAACAGTATTGAGGATGATTCAAGTACAACAACAGCAGATCTAATATTCAATACTGAAGCAAACAATCTTTCACATGAAACAGTAGATTAAAACAATAACT
>JZKD02S0027039.1:137699-149003 GCA_000966675.3 Picea glauca | reverse complement strand
AAATTTTTAAATTTTATAATATGTCGAATTTAATGACGAATTTTATTACGAAAATTTCCACTCTCGAATTTTTGTCGAATTCCAAGGTCGTCGAACTCGAATTTGAATTCGAACCAGGTGACTTAGGTTGCAGCACGACATAGAGGGAATCAATGATTTGGATTCCTATGATCTATCATTTTCATTTTATCATGTACTATTTAGTATCTAGATGCCTCATGATGATTCATCTCATGAGATACATTTATTTTGATCATTTGATGTGATTTTGTATCTACTATCATCCTATCAGGATCATGTTTCAGAATTTTCAGTTTAGTAACGATATGTGACCACTTGACATCTTATGCATCTTATTTATTGGTTGTATTTTCATATTTATGTAGCAAAGTGTTTATTTGATGTTGTTGTTGCTTTACAAGTTTAAAAAATTGAAAAAAATGAGTGTTTTTGTATTTTTTTGAGGTCTTGCGACATTTTCCGAGATATTACGACATTTTCTGCCGATGTTGCCGAGAAGTTACATTCCAGACCCTCACCGACACTTTCCCCGACACGACATATACAGCCTTGCTCACAGTATTAGGAAAACATTGCAGGTGGCAATCTTTTATTTATGCATGACTAGTCTGTATGTCAGAGGATGCACATATACTATAGCAGAATATTGCAGAGAGAAGAGAGAGAGAAATGAGAGAGGTAATACTTCATTGTGAAAGGAGAGAGACATACACCTTGCCTTCACCCTCTCCTTGGGATCATCGCCCTATCTCTCTAAAAATGGAAGTTCAACTATCTATTGCTCTTTTCCTAAAACTGGAAATGGAACTCATAAATGGAAAAACAACTAAAAAATAGAACTGAAGCTATCTGCCGAGTTTAGAACAGCAACTAAAGTAACGAAGCAAGTGCTGTTCTAATTTCGTGACAGCAGTTACAACTGGAAGAAATCTGTGGATGGCACATCCTTATGCCCCTTAACTGCCTTTAACTGCTAAAGGCCTGCTGCTGTCCACACTCACGCCTCTTCTGCTGTGCACAGGAGCTGAGCTGATTGTTGTGCTGGTGTGCCACTGCTGCTGGAGAGAGAATTCTGCCTGAGCAACAGGTAATCTAACATTTCTGTTGTGGACTTGGCTTCCACAAAGGACATATACAAGTCCCTCCTATTTGTCATACCCTGTGAGACACTAGTGTGAAAGTACCACCTGTCTGTCTCACACCCAGAGACATTTACATACTTCCACTGACCATTTGACTGCTCGAAATATGAACTGCTACTTTGCAGGCTTGCCATTTTTAACAAACTCCAAAAACAACTTCAATTATGAACCTTAAAACAATAACTTACCTCTTTCCACCTCTTCTGGCAAACAACAACCAGCATTGTGGTTGCCTCACAGGGCTTTCCCTCATCTCCAATTATTATTCCTCTCACATGGCACTTTCTCCCTGCCAATAGAAATCAACATGTGTGTGCCAGCCTTATGGTTGGTGTGGTGAACCAAGCTGGGTCACTACGTAAATATCCAGTATAAATATGATAGTACGCAATAATCCATTTAAGGATAGTAAATATATTTAATAATAATGTATAAGAATATGATATGAATGAGATATATTACAATGAGGATGAGGGCTTGTATATATACCCACGCAGGGTGTCCTTTCATAAGAGACATGACCTTTCATATGTCATGTCTCTTCCTAGTTAATCATTAATTATTAGTTGCTTATATTTAATTATATTTATATTTTTATATATTTATGTTTGTTACACTGCCTTCCCCTTAGAAATGCTTTGTCCTCAAAGCATATTTATGGAGAGGCTTACTTCTTCGTTTTGGTTCACAAGTCTTTGCATGATTCTCTGTTTTTGGTGTTGTCAAGATTGATGATAGGAGACGATATGAGTGACAAAGCACTGAGTAGAATTGTCGAATTGTGAAATGGTCAGACCATCCTAATTCAATCTTTTGTAGAACGTTGCTCTTCCAATATGAATGGTTATCATGGGACTTAATTGCTCTAGTATCAATATTTTTTGGACGATAAGTTAGTCGTTTTCATCCTTTTCTGACTGGTTAAGATATCTGCTCTTATGATTTGGGTGTCGATAAAGGTTTATAACATGATTTTTCCTTATCATACTTGTAGCGTTTTCTTCATTTAACTTCGATATATGATTTTTTCATGTACTGATGTCGCCTTGTTAATGGCTGAATTTCAATTAGTAAGTACACCTGGATCTTCCATTGTTTGTAGTCCAACATCTCTATATGTTTTTTCTTCAACTGGATTGGCATCTTCTTGAGCCTTAATGTCTGTATTTTCAAGTTTCTCTTCTTTCAATTTTCTTATTTGTTCTAGTAGCTCGTGATTGAGGTTTTTCAAATGAGAATTTTCTTCATTTTTTCTGATAGGTTCTTCTTGAGATCTTCATTCTCTTGTTCCAACTTCTGAACACATTGTTTTCGAACCTTTGACTTCTTTATCTGTATAAGTAGTTTTTGACTGTGTTCTTTTAAACGAGAAATTTCTTCGCTTTTATCCTTGATAACTTCATCAAATTCTTTTTGCATTCTTTGCATTGCTTTTTTATTTTCTTGAAGTATCACTTCTGAGATATCGTTAAAGTCTTTTGGTGTTATGGAATCTAGCTCCGATGTGGTGTCTTGTAACGTTATCATTTTCTCCATATAGGGGAATGTCACAAAATTTTTCTCCATGTTTAATATGAAGGTACCTAGACTTTTAAACCAGGGTAACCCAATGACAATGTCAACTTCTTCTTGATACATATTTGTAATATAAAATTGAGATATATACTCATATTCATCAATCGTCACTTGTAATTCCTTAATTTGAAAAATATCTCTTTTTTTTTAATTATATTTGGCTTTGGAATTAATAATTGATTTGTCAAATTAATATTAATGTAATTTTCATTATAGTCTAAATTGATAAGGATGTTAGCTTCTCTTCCTTGAATACTCCCCTTTAATGTAAAAAAACCGAAACATAAGATTGGACAACCTTCATAAAAAAATCTTCATTCCTTCGTTTTATTAGAATCCATTTTGACTTCCGACGATATTTTTGATAATAATTTTTTTGATAAGTTATTTAAGTATAACCCTTTTTATATAACCTTGATTTGAAAATTAAATAATTTTTTTTTTTTGTACGGGGGGAATCGACAACGTGCGGTTCTCGTACTTGCGTGACATGGGGTTGATTCTCGTCGGCTACCACTATAACCCCAGGTGCATCCACCCAACCCGCAAGAATGGAGCACAAGTAAATCGGGGTGAGAATCGAACTTGAGATCTCATTTTTTACAAATTTCCTTCCATTTACACAACACTTGCCAATCGGTCTATACACCCCTGCGGGCGGAAATTAAAGAATCTTTAATTACACCTTCCTTACTCTTTAATTCTTTAGCTCCTTTAATACTGCGTCTCTCTATATAATTGAATTTTAAATGTCTCTTCAATTCCTTATAACCTTTTGACTCTTTCTTAAGAACTTATTTTTCTTCACTTTAACTTTTTGAAATATCACTTTCTTAAGAACTTCACTTTAATTTAAAACTCTTTTCTTTTTCTTCACTTTAACTTTTTTGAAATATCAGTTTATTCCTTGTACTTTTTTTTTATTACTTCAAGAATAGTACTTTTCACTTTTAATAAAAAAAGGTAATATAATCCTTGTACCCTTATCAATTGGTTTTAACCTTTATATTTTTAAATGACACTTCAATTTAACAAAAACTTTAAACTTTTTTTATTGATATTTCTTCAATATCTTGACTTAGACATTATAATGTAAGTGCACTATATAATATATATAGAGTAGCGACCTTTAGTTTCAATGTGTCTTGTAATGCCACAACCCCGATTCTTTATAACCTTGTTTATGGTTTGTGAAACTAATGTGTTAATTTAATAATCCAAGATGGTGGCTCTATGCCATGCGATCATTACATACATGCCCACATAGATCATTCAATATGGTAGACCCGGTCAATGTTTTGACTTCCGTTTGAAAGGAATAAAATAAATTAAATGTATTTACTTTTGAGAAACTTTATTTTGTTGTTAATATTTTTGGAGGGTCACGACTATCGGATTGAACGATATGTCACCCCTATTCAATTTCTTCTCGCAACAACCACGCTAGCACTTGATTCAAATTAACAGCCGTCAAATCAATATTGGAGCCGAGCTGCGGTCATATATTATTTACTCTTCAATTTGTGTCAAAACACAAATATTAAGGTAATTACGACTGTTACTGTCACTCCTTGTTGAAACATAATCTTCTTGTTCCCATGAATTACGGTTGCGTTCGTACAATACGGATTAGATGGCAGGGTGTTAGGTGGCAGTATCTGAGCAGATAGAACATCTCGATACTTTCACTATATCCCCACAATATATATATATATATATATATTTCTTTGACTCTTTTTTTTGGTTGGTAATTCTTTTAATATTCTTAATTTTTTCAATTTCTCGTTCCTTTTGAAGATTTTCCAGGTCCTATCAAGCTGCCAACTGGGTCTGTCTTTGACCACAGATTGGCTCTAAGTTTCAACTGTTATGTAAAGGTTTTGCTGCTGTTTCAGGACAGCCAACAGTTCAGGAACTTCTTGCTGATTTGTTACGGTTGTACTTGCAATTTTAGGTGCTCTAGCATGTAATTGTAGTAACCAGAAGTTAGCACATGCATACCAAAATAAATACAACACACCTAGAGATCTTTATAGCTGAAAATAAGCAGATGTAAAAGACTAACACACATCATTTTGTACACAGGTATTTTTGGTCAACATGACCCTGGATAAACCTCCCCCCGCGGGGAAAACCAGTTTGGGATATATGTCTAATATGAGGAAAAGATATGGGTACAAAATATAGATGAACTTGATACAATAACAACTTGATCCAAACTGAAATACAAGTCCAAATGAACTAGGTGCGCCCCTCATAAATGGTCTCAAAACCACCAAAACTGCTGCAAATGCAAACAGTGAGCTCTGAATGGAAAAACCCTCCACAGTAATCAAGCATTGGTGTGTGGCCTCCCTCTGAAACTGATCCCACTGCAATCTGACAGGTGTAAGACCTCCCCACTGCTGATGTTCCCTCCTCAATATGTGTGCCCTCCACAACAATGGAAGCTCCTCAGTAAATAAACCAAGCTCCAAGCTAGATGCCTCTCTCCATGAAGATATGCGCCCAAGCTAGCCTTTCCTCATGCAACAAACCTCATGCCAAAGCTCCCTCTCTATCTTTCCAAGTGAGCAAATGAAGTTCTGAGCTCTCCTTTGCCCTTTGCGTCCCTCTTGAACCTCCATAAGGAAACCTAGGATATGGATGGCTGAGATCATCCCATCTCCCATCTAATCAAAGGTTGAGATCCCTTCAAAAGAATCTCACTCAATAACCCACTTTGGGTTAAGTTTCCTAAGTTCACTTTATGTCTCTAATTCACCCACAAAGTGAATTAATAGTCATTTTAGGCATAAATGACAAAATTTCACTTTTGACTTAAAACTCCCAAGTCAAAGTGAAAGTAGACACAAAGTACAAGGCACAAAGTACATAGTACATCCCACATGTGTTTAGGAGAGCAAAAACACATGGAGAACACCTCCCAAGGTACATAATCTCAACACTCGCTCTTACCGAGGAAGGTGTTCCTCACCAAGCCCATCTTGTCTCTGAAGTAGACATGTTTGCCCCTTGGCAGGGCCTTGGTGAGTATATCTTCAACCTGGTCATCGGTTGATATATACTGCAATTGAACTGTGCCTCTCTGAACCCAATCACGGATGAAGTGGTACCTGATCTCAATGTGCTTCGACTGGTCATGAAACACTGTATTCTCAGAGAGTTTTATGCAACTCTGATTATCATAGTGAATGATGGTTGGTGGCATCTCCGGACCAAACAATCCAACCAGCATCTTACGAAGCCAAATGGCCTCGCAACTGGCCTGACTGGCCGCCATGTACTCTACCTCGACTGAACTCAAAGTAACTGACTTCTGCTTCCGGTTGAACCAGGAAACAAGTCATGACCCCAAACCAAAGCAACACCCTGAGGTGCTTTTCCTGTCAGTAGCACATCCTGCCCAGTAAGTCTGTGTAGCCAACCAAACTGACTCCATCTCCTCTGATATAGTCTAGGCCATAATCAACTGTCCCAACAATGTACCTCAAAACATGTTTTGCCCCAATCATGTGAACACTCAACTCTACCATATGCTGGCTGAGGGTGTTCACGACAAAACAAATATCTGGTCTGGTGTTAACCAGATACATGAGTGAACCGATCAACTGCCTGTAAACTGTGGCATCTACCAACTGGCTATCTGAAGCACTAAGCTTCTTCTAGTTGGTAATCATAGGTGTAGACATAGGTCTGCAATCCTCCATCTGAAATCTACTCAAAATATCTGCTGCATACTTCCCCTGCCCGAGAAATATGTGACCCTCCTGCCATACCTCCATACCCAGAAAGTAGTGCATCAATCCAATATCACTCATCTCAAACTCTGATGCAAGTCCCAGCTTGCACTCGACTATGAGATCCTCGACTCCAGTGATGAACAAGTCATCCACATATAAGATGAGAATGAGCGTGTGCTCACTTCTAATGATGTAGTAGAGGTTAGGATCAACATCGCTCTTCTCGAAGTTCATCTGAAGCAAGTGTCTATGCATGAATACCAAGTTTGGGGAGCTTGCTTCAGACCATAAAGTGCCTTTCTCAAAAGACACACGTGAGTCTTCCTATCACTCACCTCAAACCCCTGCGGCTGCTCTATGTACACCTCCTCATCAATAAAGCCATTCAGAAATGCGGTCTTCACATCCATCTGGTGAATTCTCCAACCCAACTCTGCTGCTATGGCAATGATACTCTTGATGGAGGTGTATCTCACAACTGGTGCAAATGTCTCGTCATAATCGACTCCCTCAATTTGAGAGAAGTCTCACGCCACAAAACGGGCCTTGTGTTTCTCAATGCTGCCATCTGCAACAAACTTGGTTTTGTACAACCACTTGGAAGTCACAACTGACTTCCCCACTGGCCTCAGAACCATCTCCCAGACATCATTGCGCACAATGGAGTCATACTCCTCTACCATGGCCTCTCTCCAGACCTGCTGGTCCACTGCCTGTGCAAATGTTTGTGGCTCAGTATTCCTGATACTTGTCACTAGTGCCAAATATGCTCCCAATCTGACTGGAGGTCTGCTCTCTCTGACCTGGCTCTTGGGCTCCCCTACATTCTCTCTAGCCTCCTTCAGGGTCTTTTGAAACCATCCAGGTCTCCTCTTCCCGAATTGGTCAACGGAGAAGTAAGGTCTCTCTGCCCAAGAGCGACTGCCTCAGGACTCGTCTCAACACTCAAGTTTGTACCCCCTCGACTGAACATGCTCTGATGGTGACCCTGAAGCTGTGCATGGTGACTCTGTCACCCCTGATACTGGTGTACCTGAAACCTGAGGCTATGCTCCCTCTAAGACATCAAGGGGTGCCTCCGCATCATCCTCAAATCTGAATCTCGACTCAAGAGATCTCTGAAAATCCCTATCCTCCTCAAATCTGACATCTCTGCTCACCACCACTCTCCCAAGTGGCGGAATGTAGATGCGATAGGCTTTGGACACCTCTGAGTATCCAACTAGAATCCCCTATTGGGCTGTGGGGTCTAGCTTTGTCCTCCTCTCCGAGGGGACATGAGAAAAGGTCAAGCACCCAGAGATCCTGATGTGCTCGACATCGGGCTTCCTACTAGTGAAGGCTTCCTCAGGAGTCATCTTCCCCAATATCCTGTGGGGGCTCCTGTTCTGCAGGTAAACTGCAATAGAACATGACTTTGCCCATAAGTACAAAGGCAAACTCTGATCGTGTAGCATGGATCTCGCTACACTGGTAATAGCCCGGTTCTTCCTCTCGGCAACCCCGTACTGGTGGGGGTTGTATGGTACGGTCATCTGTCTTCTAATGCCATGCTGGGCACAAAAGTCTATGAATTGTCTGGAGGAATACTCACCCCCATTATCCAACCACAAGACTTTGATCCTCTTTCCCGATTGGTTCTCCACAAGAGCTTTGAACTCTTGGAACTGTGTGAAGACCTCACTCTTGGCCTTTAGGAAATAGATCCAAGTCTTCCTTGAGTAGTCATCAATAAATGTGAGATAGTACTCACAACCACTCAAGGACTTCCGAGTCATGGGCCCACACACGTCTATGTGTACTAAATCCAGTATCCCAACGAACCTGGTGTCATTGTTGGGGAACGAGGCCTTGGTAAACTTACCAAGAGCACACCCTTTGCAAACATCCTGATGCTCTGTACTGATCTGTGGCACTCCGGTCACAACCTTTCTTAGTCCTCCGAGAGCTCCATGATGTAGGTGGGCCATCCTACGATGCCATAACTCACATATCTGTTTGTTGCTGTCGCTGCTCGCTGCCAATGCATGAAGAGGCTAAAGAAGCAATTTGAGCAGTTTCCCATCCCTCACTCCAATCACTTGTCCTGAGGCAAGCGAAGACCCCTGAGGGTGAATGAGTACCTCAGTGCCTTTGAAAGACACCTCAAGACCTCTATCCTGGAGGGTAGAAACTGCAATCAAATTCTTCTTCAGCCCAGGGACATAGAGAACATCCTTGAACAATATAGGTGGCATGCTATCTCTCCAAAAGGTAACTGTGCCAATCCCAACAACTTTGACCAATGTGTCATCTCCAAGAGCAATCTCTATCCCGACCTCGGTGTCTCTGAGATCAGTCAGATGCTCTCTGACTCCAATCATATGGCTCGAAGCCCCTCTGTCAATATACCAGATACTGGGTGCCATCTCAACTGAAGTGCAACATATGAGGAAAGCACACTCTCTCTGAAACTATGTCTGAAACTCTGCCTCCTCTGCTGTAGCTGCGGTACCACCCCTCTTCTTCTTCCTGTTGGGACACTGTCCAACATAGTGCCCCAACTTCTTACAAACAAAGCACTTCACTTTGCTCATATCTCTCTTCTGACCATTGCTGCTCTCTCCTCCACTCCCCTGTGGCGGGGCCCCAAACTTGGGACCCTGCCGACCCCCACGGTCGACCTTCTTCTTTCCCTTTGTCCAAAGAGAAAGATCCTCATCACCATGACCAGTCTGTTGCTGCTGCCGCTGCCGCTATCCAGAGGCCTCTGCTACAAGCCTAATCTCCTCCTGGACGAAGTCATCCCACATCCTCTCCCATGTAGGCATGACCTCCCTGGCAACAACGCCACGGACAAATGGATCCCACAGTTTGGTGAAGCTATTCATAGCTTGCCTCACCAAAGAGTTAGGGTCCACAACCTCTCCAACGACTCCAAGCTCGTCTCTGATCTGAGTGTAGTGACCAAGGAATGAAGTCACCGACTCATCCTTGAGCATGCGAATTCCCCTGAGTTGGTCATGAAGAACCATCTTCCGGTTCTCATTGGAGCTCTCATACAACTTACATAGAGATGACCACATCTCGTATGCATAAGTATGCATAAGTCTTCCCAGTCAAATGGGGTATGATATGATCACAAACTGCATCACAAATGGTCCTCTTTGCCTTGTTGTTCCTCTTCTTGAACTCTGCCAACAAGATGGGGGCAGTAACAGGAAGAACAGGAACAGGTGCCTCAACTATGTCCCATAGTTCAAGCTCCTCTAAGACAAAGACCATTCTCGCCTTCCAAGGCGACCAATTGCTAACCCCAAGTAACCTGTCCTCAACACGCATTTGAGATGCTTACATGTCTTCCAAACTGCACTCCAACTGATGCTCAAACTGCAAAGGAAACGCTGCCTCACTCCTGTCAACACAGGTGTGAAAAGAGACAAGCGTACTTCGACCTCACTCCTAGCAAAATAGGTGTGAAAAGAGGTCGAGTCAAGTCAGCCTCACTCCTACTCCGTAGGTGTGAAAAGAGACTGACAACAAACTGTCACAACTGCTTAACTGTCCTCTACAAAAATCTTCCCACTAACTTTTGATGATTGTTGCTATGTGAGACATTCTCCAACTTACAAACCTGTGAGATGTGGATCATTGCAGCTATGTGAGTCTTTCTCTCAGCTTACAAACTTGAGAGAAAGCCCCTAAGAAGGGTACGTGGTTCCTGCCTGAGACAGAGCTAGTAACGTAGAGATGACTTCCTCGATTCAGAGAGTTGAGAAGAACTCCAGATGATTATCCAGTGGCAAAGGCGATCTGTTGAGTTAGACGTGCATGTCGCTGAGCACAAGCTGAACGTGTGAAATCCCGAAGTGCTAGGTGCATCGTCATGTGAACAAGAAATGAAGGTGATGTATTAGCCTCCTCTAAGAAACAGAGTTGATGAGAAAAACTCCAGATGGTTCTCCTGTGTGAGGCAGTGGGAAAGAAGATCTGTAGAGTGGACGTGCCTGTGGACGAGCATAGGTGAACGTGTGAAGACCTGGTTCTTCTGTGTAATGCAGTGAGCTAGAGATATGACATCCCTATGGATGTGCCCCTAGTGGATGAGCACTAGTGGGTGTACCAGATCCCTTGCTATATATTGTTCAAGAGTCAGACCTGCCTGTAACCCTAAAGGCTAATTGTTATGTAAAGGGTATAGGTCGGCCCCACTTTAATGAAATTAATAACAAATGTAAAAGATAATTAATCTGGATAATATTAATTATAATACTAATAATAATTATAATTATAATGTGACCTAGAGAGGTCGGCCCTGTTGAGCCAATAGACACTTCTATTGACAGGTTTAGGTTAGTATAAGTAAAGGTAAAATCCCCATTGTGGAAACATTATCTTTCATGCAAGTTTGGAAATTTCAGCAAGTACATTTACTTGGGAAAAGTGCGCACCTCTCTTGGGCACTAGTCTTCTAGGGTTTGAGCACCCTCTTGTGTGCTAGGTCTTTCTTGGTGGTGAAGGTCTTTCTCTTGAAGAATATAGCATAGGATTTGGTTGGGTTTTCTTCCCTTGTTGAGAAGGGTTTCCCAGGATACTTCTTGTGTTCTTGTGCATGGTGTTTCTTCTTGTGATCTTGGTTGCTGCAACATTATTGTCTATGGTTAAGTTAAAATGCTAAAATGGAATGAACTTCATGCTTAACCTAGTTTATTGAAAAATCAACATGGCATCAGAGCATAGGTCTTGAAAGAACCCATTGCACAAGCATCTACCAAGTCTCCTCTCACTTTTGCAGAACCGTACGACCCTCCTAGGGTTTCCAGAAAAATCCGTACGACCCTCCT
>JZKD02S0027039.1:110923-127965 GCA_000966675.3 Picea glauca | reverse complement strand
AGAGATCTCTTGGCATTGTATTGGCTATCTATATTAAGGAAGTTTTGCTGGGTTTTCTTCCCCTAGAGGGTTTCCCAAGATAAATGCCGTGTCTCTTGTGATTGTGTATTTCTCAGTGATCTTGGATTATGCTATTGTTATCTAATGAAATGCAAAGAACTATAATAATGGCTTAAACATTAACATACTCTAGGGTGGGTCTGGAATCGAACCAGCCGAGTAGGCATGGATTCGGCTGGTTTGATCGGTTCTGTACCAAACCGATCGCCGAACCGATTTGAAGGCTGGTTTGAATTGGACAGCTATCTGACCGGCCGGTTTGGCGAGTTGATATTGACTCGGGCTGAGTCTAAAAACACTAGTTCCAACCAGACAGCATTTCCGCTCCACCATATAACACTGTGACAACTCTGCTGCTACAGCCATCTGCTAACCACTGGTCTATAACAAAATGCTTCTGCATGTCCACCAAGCGTACAAAAATTGTGTATTAAATAAAATTTTGGAAGCAAAATAACAATCTTATAGGTATGTTCTGCATAACTTCTCTGCCTGCATAACTTCAACTACTACTGGATCTATTTTTGGCCCAACTCCCTGTTTTAGCACTCGGGGCTGCACAGCATTGAATCTACACCTATTTCCACAGGACTGTGCACTTCGTCTGCACCCCTTCTGTCAGGTGTCATTTTATGTGACACCTATGCACACTGTCTGTGCCTGGAGTGTCTGTCCGTGCCCAGAAACTTTCCTGCACCCTGTGGATCTGCTGTTGCAAATTTCTGCTGGTGTGCGAGTTTTGCATGTAATCAGATCTATATTCAACAATCTTGCCTTCCTAAAACTATTCAGGGGTCAAACCTCTTACAGTACTTGAGGAGACCTGTGCATGATGAAATTGACCATTTTCTCAACAGATGTTCCATCAGACTAATTTATTCTTGTACAGCACTGTCTGCATGAGCCTCTCAGTGCAGCCTCCCATGTCCCCTTGCAAACTTTCAACTACTGGGAGAATTTGGTTCAGACTGCTGCCAGCAGTTACATGAGACTTTCTATGCTGTTGTTGTGCTGATTCTGCTGGATACAGAGTCGCTGGATTGGTTCCGGTCACTGCCCCCGTCGTCCACTTTGGGGAGGGGGGGATGTTCTGTCACTTGACTTCTTGTTCCACATAAAGTATTAATTATTAACAAACTCATCATTTAGGAAAGTAATGCAAGTGTTCAACTTTACTGAAGTTGGAGAACTGAGCTGTGGATATAGCATAAGGTCAGATTTGGTCATTCTATGAAATGATCTGGATCCAAACTTCCATGAACAGTAAACGTGACAAACTTTTACTATAAGCTTTGAGAATTTGTTTGTCAAAATCTTACAAGGTCAGATCTTCAAATTCTAAAAGATAAAATTGATCAAATTTTTCATAAACTCTGCTGAAGTCTGTGGAGTGATCCATTCCTCGCTGAATAGTGGATTGAATATGGATTATGCAAGTGCCACGTTTTTAATCTGTTTAGCAAAATCATGATTATTTTGGATAATATTTATAAATTTGGCTGCTCCCTCTGATTTATCTCATTTAACAAATGCAATTTGTTTCAAACTTTTTTCTTTAGAACTTATCTATAGCACGACTATGGTTGCTAAGGGAGACCATTTCTACAAATGTAACAGTAGTCTAGTGAGAGGAAGGGACCTTAGTGTTGGGATCTGCCTGCAAACAGAATTAATGAAGAGAGAAAATAGAGATATAAAACATCACACACAGCACAAAAGAGACGAATTTGGGGGCAATGGTATTCTTTATTGCTCAGCCAACAGAGAAATGGCTTACAAGTCTCAAGAAGCTCCTCACGGGCTTCTACATTTAACCAAAAAAAATCTCAAGCGTTTTCAAGGCAACGGAAAGCCAAACGTTTGAGAGTCCTCCCAAATTGTAACTGCAAGGGTATGTGTTGTCACCACCCAACAATCTCCACCTTGACAACAATTTCCTGATACATTGCCCAACGAATCAATCATCACTTTTCCTGCAAGCCAAGAAACGCCAAACACCACCACAACTTCTCTAACAATACTGGTTACATGGACATGTCTGCACAGTTTGCTCCAGTATGGACCACTCCACCTCAATTACTAGCTTGAACCTGAGGTAGATCTCCTCTTGTACAAATCTCCTGAATCATCATAACCACAAACTAACTTACTGCATCCACTCTAGGTGATATTCGTGCTTCTAAGATACCTAAGCATCCATTTCCATGCTCTTTACTTGGTTTTTCCATGTGTCCACTGACAACACCAACTGCATGTGAAATACTTGAACATTCCATTGTAGACATCATCCTTCCTACTGTACATGAGACATATAATCCTTCTCTTCCTTATTATCATGACATAAATAAGAAAGCTTACAATGGAAAGTTAAAGGGATATTTACCTGTTTCACAATGTTCATACTAAACCTCATCAAAATCTTTGCCATAGACTTGTGACAACCACAACTTACCATTTTTTTCATCTCTGTATACTTCTATGCCCAAGATTTTGTTTTGCTGCTCCCGAATCCTTCATCTGAAACATCCTAACCAACTGAGTCTTCAACCTGCTGACCTCAACCATGCTTTGCTTGCAACAAGCATATCATCAACATAATACCAAGATAATGAATATGCCATAAACACAATGATCATACTCACTTCTTAAGAAACTTTGGCTCACCATGAAGGAATCACACATCTTGTACCATTGCCTGGTTACCTTAGGCCATACAATGATTCCCGGAGTTTGCAAACAAATCCCCCTCTGCGATCCTGAACAACTCCTGATTGTTCCATGTACCTAACTCTGCTAATGATGATTTTGTGGATAGTAGGATCCCACAATATACATCCCTTATCTCTATCACTATAACCAACAGAGATATACTTCCTTGACCGAATCCAACCAAGCTAGCCAAGTGAGCCTTCACCTCTCACCTACAGGCTAATTTCAATGGAGTATGCAATCCATGGGCTCTAAAACTACTGGCTACCAAAACCATGTGCCCGAAACCACAACTCTTTACCTAAAGGCCCCCCCCTTTCCCATGACCAAAACTGGCCAAACTTCAAACTCAGGGTATCTGGGAATACCGCATGATCCCCCATATCACCTAGGTCTACGTCTAGACTTTACCGGTGAAATTTCAAACCCGGGGTACGCATGCCTAACCAGGTCTTACAGTCATATGCCCATTTACATATAATTAAAAGATAATTAAAAGAAAATTATCAACTCCATCATGAACTTTGCATTCGAGATTTCGCCATTTGATGCTCTTTTCTTCACCACAACTACATCTTCCACCAGCTCCTCTGCTCATGATTCACTAAACTCGGCAGCCAAGTTCCACCACCTCCACAGGTTCCTCACTGCTCACGAACCAACAAACAGACTCGCGGACAGAACGGGTCTTCCTTCTCCCTCTGTGTGCGATTACAATTTGCCCTCGGCTCTCAGAAACCTTCACTCAACCTCAGCTCTGATACCACTTGTTGGGATTTGCCTGCAACAGAATTAATGAAGAGAGAAAATAGAGATATAAAACATCACACACAGCACAACAGAGACGAATTTGGGGGCAATGGTATTCTTTATTGTTCAGCCAACAATGGAGAAATGGTTTACAAGTCTCAAGAAGCTCTTCATGGGCTTCTACATTTAAACAAAGAAAATCTCAAGCTTTTTCAAGGTAATAGAAAGCCAAATACTTAGTCCTCCGAAATTGTAACTGCAAGGGTGTGTTGTCACCACCCAACACTTGGGACTCTACTAAAAATAAGATTTCTCTGTGACTGGAACTGCTACAAATAAAATTATTTTATATAACTGTGAAACTGAATGCCTCTTCCCTATGATCCATAGCATGAAATGATTTTAGCACAATAAAAGATTTTTAGCAGCCTAACATTCACACAGCATTGACAAATGACATTATGTATAAATCTAGCATAATTTCTATATTTCCACGGCTAGCAGAATTTCTATATAATGATCCACTCAATCTTTTTCTTATTACTTTCATTGGATAATTATTGTGTATTTCCAGTTATTTGCATCAACCATGTCATGTAAAAATTGCAAAGCTAAATGGACTCCAAACTGAGAGTGTGGAGTAATACTAAAGCAGACTGTCCTGTCAAACTTGATCTTTAATAGAAAAGATGTGAAAGTCTCAGAAGGTTGTAGAAAAGTCAAGATGTTAAAGCTGGCTGAAGATTCTATACTTAATGGTATAAATAATATAAGGGCATCCTATGTTTGTGTTACACCTGCAGATCTGAAATGCGGAAAATTAAAATTACTTCTACTGATTTCTCACAGCTTCACATAATTGGTGAACAGACTGATGCATGCATTATGAATGGCAAAGCATAGCCCTTCAAATCTTTAGTGTCTAATCAAACTGAATTCTCATCATAGTTGTGATATATGTCAAAACAATTTAGAATATGCCAGGTGCATATTGCAAATTCGATCCTCGTATACTCTAAACTTGTTGAGGGGGCCATTGTTATAACTAGGCTGACGATTATTTGAATCTTGTGCTTGGGCATACTACTCTGCTACTTGATCTGTTGCATCTGAAACAAGTCGCGGCAGCACCATGGGAAATTTAAATGAAATCTTCATCAGGAAGGAGGAAAAAGGAATGTGGTTATAGTTTTATTGGTGAATAATTCATTCGTATCAATAAATTTACTAAGCCAAAAAGCAAAATGCTCATGTCTTAAAATTTGTCTTGAAAAATTCTATATATTACTAACATATTAGTGAAATAACTTATAAGGTGTTTATTGGCACGTCAGTCAATGATGAAATAATTAATAAGTCCGTGAAGCTAATTTATCAATATGGCAAGGTCCAATGCATGTGAATATCAATGTATCTTATTAAAACATTGCATACTAACTTATGCAAGCAACTAGTGGATCACATTAATGACGAGGCATGCAACTTATATTCTGGTACTCATCCCTAAGACAATGATCGTCTGTTTGTCTTTGTTGTGACAAATTATTTGAAAATAATTTGTATTATCTGCCCGATATCTATAACTTCTTATCCTATATGTATCTGTTTAAAACCATAATTGCCAAGCATCATTTAGCTAGGGAAAAGCAGTGTGATAGCTGCTCAAAAGTAGATACTGCCCTTGGAATTTTTGTAGTGCTGATTGCTTCTGACTGACTAGTAACAGTGGGACAAAAACAGATTTGAATGAAATTTTACACAATTTTCATTTTTGCATATTCATTTTTATGCTTGTTGGTTGTGTAGCCATTCGATTTCATGTTCTTTCAGTGATTTAAAGTTTTGCCCAATGTGATGGTATGTATGACTTAATGCAACGACTTTCCTTCTTTCCCAATTTTGTAATTTTCTCTCATTAATAAAGTTCTTGTATTGCCGGTTTATTTGATATACTTTCCTTGGAACCTGGCTGATTTGTTAATTTCTATCTGCTCATGGACCACACCTCTATGAAGAATAAGTAATACATCTGGAGACCTTTGTGCAATGCAGGAATTTATATTTAGAGGTTTTATTGTAATTGCACACGACAAAGCTCTAAATTTAAGAGTTGCATTCTTTTACAGTTGTTTCTTATACATCAAAAGATTCCCTACCAATTGGCCTTCGATGTCTCTGATTTCTGTATTTTTTTAAATGTCAGCTTGAACAACCTATTTTATTCCTATCTGGCTCTCGGGATGAGATGGTTCCGCCATCACACATGCACAGGCTGTATGAAAAAGCCAAACGAAATCTAAGGTGCTTGTTTGTAGAGTTCCCAACAGGTATGCATATGGACACTTGGTATGTTGGTGGGGATCGATATTGGCAAACAATACGGCATTTCCTGGTGAGAGAGCTACCAAATCCTGAAGGAAATGAAGAAGGCTCAAGAGATGGATGGGAAAATGAGTGGACCAACCACTGAAATACTGTAAAATTGGAATGTTTGTATCTTCTGGCCAAAGCATCAGGCTTTATGTACACTAATTCTTCTTGGATATCAGTTCATGTTCTTGAGTTCATGTATTCTAAATCCATTCTCGATGAGCTTCCTAGTAACATGGGATCTACATCATGTTGTTATTGCTGCAGTGTTCTTCTGTAGCTTTTAACTGGAAATTAATCCCTGTTAGGACAGACTGAAAATTAGTATTCATCTTTGAACTAGTATGGCAGAACAATACTTGATTGATCTGGGAAAGTTTACACTACGTGCTTTGGATATCATCTTCATGGATGCCTTCGGGACTTGGATTTTGTATGATGTTAAACACATGTACTTGAAATGGCATTTGATTTTACACCAAAGGACATGGTCACTAATTTCTTGGCTGTCTCTAGTTCCTTTCAATGGAGACGGTAATTTCCAAGAGGATATGGGTATTGAGTCTTCTGGGAAAGCATGCATTTAGAATACTAAGAGTTCAGGGAAGGGACAAATGGTGAAATTTGTTTTTAGGTTTGTTAAACATGTCCAAAGCATATGTTTGTTTCTAAGACTCAGTAAAAGGATGTACCCAAACAGAAGATTACTAATCGAAGAAATTCAAATGCTACTGTGTTTTCTGAGATGTTTTGTTTGTATTTTGCATGACAAAAGCTTAGTGAGTAAAGTTTGATCCTCCTGCTTGGTACTAGCGTTGTGCAATTCTTATATGAATTGCAAATATCTCACGAATGGATTGCTGTGTTTTATTAGTGATTCTGGTACTATTGATTAGTGTTAGCTACATGTGAGTTGAATGATTCTATGGAACATTGTGATTTGCAGACATGTTTAAGATTTTTCGATTCTCAACGTATAAAAGGGCTACAAAACACACGCCTTCACTCGATGAAAATATATTAGTTTTTCTGCCCTGTCCTCTCTTACATTTGTTTATTGATGTTTAGTGGTCGTGATTTCCCTTCTGTATGTGCAATGCGACTCACTGGACACACCAGAATGATTTTAATAGTAGTGAGTTTTTTTAGAAGTACAGTGTTGGGTGTAGCTGTAACAATGCTCCTAATAATCAATTTGCAATTTGCATAGATATATCTTTTCTTTGGAAATGGAGAAGTAATATGGAAGGCAGTCTTCTTCCCATGGTGTTATATTATTATGTTTTCTGAATGTGGTAAAACCTATCATGACTCAGTTGTTAACTCACAGTGATAATAACATAATAATATAACACTAACCTATAATAATATAGACTAATGTTATATTATTATGTTATGTAACCTTTTTCTGTCTGATTTTCCCTTTTTCTTTTTTTATTATGCTGGAAAATGTTCATACTAACTTTTTTATTCCATGCTGCTTTAAGATTCAATTTCGTTTCACAAATGTACAATGAAGTGAACATTAGGGTGGGTCCAGAATGTTTTAGGTGACAGTTTAAGCAATCAGGCAATCATGGACTTTGAAGTAGGTGACAGGTTAAGCAATTAGGTAATCATGGACTTTGAAGTAGGTGACAGGTTAAGCAATTAGGTAATCATGGACTTTGAAGCAGAGAATACCAACATAATGTTTTAGATGACACATTTAGCGATTGAGCAATCGGAGACTTTGAAGAGAAGATTTGATTGATTCAAATGAACAATATGATGGAATGTTTGAAGGGGCTTGGCTTACCTAGCTAGCTATATATACGTATAATTTCTTTAATTTTTTAATTGACATGTTTACAACTCTCTTGCATTATAATTTTTTTATTATAATGTAAATTGATTTTTTTTCCCTTGAATTGTTCTGTGTGCCATCTCGGGCATTTGTTACTAATAAATTTGTCCGATTTAGATTTAAGTTTGTATAGTTAATTTTCTACCATTTTGCTTGTTGCATATTTACCTCAGTATGGATTAATAAATGAACTACCTGTTACCAATTTCCTTGCTGTCATATTAAATTGGCTGCGTGATTTTGTGCATGCTATTATGTTTGCAAGTTTGGTGACCTTTTAGAGTTTAAAACTGTTATTTTTTGTTTGATTAGTGGGAAGTTGTGAACCCTAATTCCTAAATTGACTGCGTGATTTTGTGCATGCTATTATGTTTGCAAGTTTGGTGGCCTTTTAGAGTTGAAAAATGTTATTTTTTATTTGATTAGTGGGAAGTTGTGAACCTATCACCTTATTAATGCAGTACAAATATCTACTTTAATACAAATCGATAGATTTCACATTGCACCTTTTCTACGCAACAGTAAACATTACCAAATGGTCATGGGCTAATCGTCTTGAAGAATGTCCAAGTATGTTTTGTAGATCAATTATTTATTCATTGGTTTTGGTTAGTTTAGTTGAAGATGGAGTTTTTACTCTAATTAATTCAAATTGGATGGTATGAAATTATCCCATTCAAATTGGGTGGTATGAAATTATTCAATCCATCACATTGTTAATTGACAGATAATTTGTTTTCATTAATTGTGAGCATCATTGCTAATATGATAAATTCATTAGGAGTAGGGCCAAGTTGTTGCTAGCAAGGCTGTATCTGATGTCATTACAATGTTTTACTCAACATGAATATGCTAAAACCAAAATGTAAAATAAGAAGAATTATCCAATCCATTATATTGTTAATTGACAGATAATTTGTTTCCATTAATTGTGAGCATCATTGCTAATATGATAAATTCATTAGGAGTAGGGCCAAGTTGTTGCTAGCAAGGCTGTATCTGATGTCATTACAATGTTTTACTCAACATGAATATGCTGAAACCAAAATGTAAAATAAGAAGAATTCAAAAATATAAAAATGTTCTAAAAACTTTTAATGTTTTTAGAGTGGGTTAAAGTTTATTGAAATTCAATATTTTTTGAATCCACATGATAGTAAGAACTTGACAGATAATTTGTTTCCATCAATTGTGAGCATCATCACTTGTAGGCTAAATTATTTAGGAGTAGGGTTAAGTTGTTGCTAGCAAGGTTAATCTTGATGTCATTACAATGTTTTACCCACACATGACTATGCTAGACCGGAAACATAAAATAAGAAGAATTCAAAATTTAAAATGTTCTAAAAACTTTCAATGTCTTTTTTTTTTGTTTGTTAATTTGTGTGGGATCTGTTGGCTCACGATTAACCTGTGGCTTGAGAAACTGCGACTTAGGGGCATCTAAGCCATCAAAATCACCCGGGGATCGCACCCGGCCTGAGCCACACCAACCCTTAACATGGTTGGATTTTTTGTCCCCGCAGGTTTCGAACCGGTGACTTTAACATCACGGAGTGGCTTAACAACACACTCCGTCACCGACTGTCCTACACCTTGGGGACTAAAAACTTTCAATGTCTTTTGAGTAGGTTAAAGTTAATTGAAAATCAATTTTTAATTGAATCCACATAATAGTAAAAAATAAAATGAAGTAAAATCTTTACATTTACATTTTTTCTTTTACTAATAGTAAGAAATGATGTCACTTTGCATGCAATTAACTCTCATTTGCTTTGGATTTTTATTTTTGCACTATCAAACAAAAGATTTTAACACTGTTTTCTTGCACAACCTCAGATTTCTTGCACATGTATGCCCCATAGATGTATGCCCCATAGAGTGAAGCCTCCCTCAAATCAGAGCCTTGAAACATAAACCTTGAAAACAATGTAGGTAAAATATTATAATCATAATTTTTTTTTAAGAAAATAAGTGTGTTCTTTGGATTTTTATTTTTGCACTATCAAACAAAAGATTTAAAAAATGTTTTCTTGCACAACCTCAGAGTTCTTGCACATGTATGCCCCATAGAGTGAAGCCTCCCTCAAATCAGAGCCTTGAAACATAAACTTTGAAAACAATGTAGGTAGAATATTATAATCATAATTTTTTTTAAGAAAATAAGTGTGTTGAAAACAACACTATAAATATGATATGAAATGTTAGTGTAGTAATAAACAAATAAAATAATTTTTTTATTTACATGTGCTGTTTAGTCTGTTTTTTTTATATGGCATTTTTAAAAGTGAAAATATTAATGAAAAATATTTTAAGGGTTTATAAATTGAACATGCATTGTGTTAGAATTATTGGTGCAATATGTACATGTAGCCACAATCCATTCATTATATACTTTTCTTTTTGTTTTACTTGACGGTGGCAAAATTGATCATAACTCAATTAACTTGCAATGATGACAACAATCATTGGATGCTATTAGTGAATGCGGGTCGACTCGTAACTATTATTCAATACAAACCATACTGCTTGAAATGACCGGTTGGTGGTCAAAAAGGGGGTAGACTTTCATTCTTGCTAGATGCCTTTGAGTTTTTGACCATTACCCTGTTTCCTTATGTTTGGGGAAGACAGACTCTTAGCCAATCAAAAACGGTTTTAAGTCTTACTCCAGGACCAAAAAGGTGGTTTCATCTTAGTATTTGTAAGAAAGCTAATATTCCATGTGGTAATCACCGAGGCTACCTCTAGTGGGGTCATGTGCTCTCTAGTCACATCTAGCCTTAGTCCCATACATGAGACTAGATACTACCCCTGATTGTAGATTAACTTCTATTGTATTACTAGATAAAGTTAATGCAGGTCTAGTCAAATTTGATATGTGATTTCAAAAACCATCTTGGAGTGTGTGCCCTTGTTTTTTCGGGTCCATCACCCCCTTTTCAAAGAGATGCCTTGTAATACCCCAGTTTTGATCCCTAGATCAACGATGTATTATTGTTTATTTGATGAAAGGTCGAAGAGCCTAGCAATGTAATACTTTGAATATTAATAACAAAAATGCATTATTCATTGCAACATAGACAAGGACAAAGTCTTAAGGAGGCTTTGATTCCATGAGGGGAGGGCTAAAGGGGTTAAGCCAATTTATTATATTTTATTAAACCCATTTTGGAATAAGTTAGGAAAGTGGCTATGTGAGCTTCTTGGGGAAGCCATGTGGTGCATTATTGCATGCTAATACATAAACCGTGATTTTGGTTGGGGGGTTCCTCAATTGTTCCTCATTCATTTTTTCTCATTCTTGTTCTTGTATTTGGCAGGGGAATCAAATGTTGGAGGTAAAGAGCCATAGTTAGTTAGCTGTAAGTATCTATTGGTTATTCTAGTAAGAAAATAATGATTATGTGCGTGAGTATGATGACAGTTGTGAAAGAACTGTCCACAACTGAGAATCCTTGGAGTTTTCAACATTGAGATTTCCTGGCCAGTAGCACTGTATCCCTAGAAAGAAGTGGAACAACTTGAGAGACTGCATTGCAAAGAAGGGGGTTCATTCTTTTGGGCGGAAGGGGAAAGAGAGTTGACGAGTTGGGAATCACTGTGTGGTTGAGAAAACCGTGAAAGCTTGATAGATGTTTGGTGTGTGTGTGTTTTAAAGTCAGCCTAGGAACCCATCCTTGTGGATTCATAGCCTCATCTCGGGGGTGGCATGTTGTAGAGAGTTAATGTGCAACAGAGCCTAAGATTGGGTGGAACGATCGACGTTTACATCCCGTCGGTGAAGTTTATATTTATAGATAAGTTCTCTATGTATTTAATTTATGTTGCATATTGTTGTGTTTATATTATGCTTATTTCCGCTATGTTTTTACTTCCTAATGTGTATATTACATGAGAGTTATGCATTGTATATCCTATACACATTTTCTTGCTTGGAAGTGTTATGATCCAATGCTTTAACAATGATAAAAAATCAATAATCACAGTGCATTTCAAGGGGGAAACCTCCGTTCACAATATGTCCACTTCAAAATACAATAAGAGATGAATTAAGATGATCCTAATACTAGATCTCCTTTATATATATAGGAGATAAAGAGGTTTCAACTATGATGAAATGGTGCAGTGAAGGGTTCTAGCCGACCTACTAGAAATATAATAATTCAATATCTAGGGCTTAATAAGGGGTTTTATACACAACATGGGGCTTTATCTGGGGCTTAACATGCCCCTCCCTTTCAAACAAGTGTTGTCATCAACACTTGACTAACCACAGGTGCTTCTGCACGAAGAACTCATCTTCCCATGTCGCCTCTTCCACTAGTAGGTTCTTCCATTTGACGAGGTACTCTATAATTGATTGATTTCTCAGTTGCTTAATTATTGTTTCAAGGATTGTTTCTGGCTCTAGTATGATTTTACCTTCTTCATTGATCTCTAGAAATAGTTTGGACTAAGATCTTGTTTCCTATGACCTTCTTTAAGCAAGAAACATGGAAGACTGGATGTACACGTGAAGATGGAGGAAACTCCAATTTGTAAGCCATACTTCCAATCCTTTGCAAAACCTTATAGGGGACATAATATTTGGGTGCTAATTTATTGTCCTTTTGTTGCTTGAGGGACATTTGTTTGTATGGTTGTATCCTTAGAAACACCCAATCCCCCACTTCAAATTCCCTTTTACTACGATATTGATTTGCTTGTTCTTTCATCCTATTTGTGCCATAACCAAGTTGTCCTTCAATAGTTTGAGGACCTCTTGTTGGTTCCCTTCTAGACATTTATTCACAATCTCAGTTTGCCCGTCGGATTGAGGGTGGTAAGATGAGCTATGAGCCAATTGAGTACCCAAACAAGAAAATAATTCAATCCAAAAATTTCTTGTGAAAATTGGATCTCTATCACTTACAATAATCTTGGGGATTCCATGTAGATTTTGAATTATTTCTATGAATGCTGTGGTTATTGTACTTGCTTTAAAAGGATGAGAAAAAGAGCAAAAATGGACATACTTTGTTAGTCGATCCACTACTACCATGATGACAACATTTCTTTTGGATTTGGGTAAACATGTAATAAAATCCATTGAAGTTTCTTCCCAACGTTGGCTTGGTATAGCTAATGGTTGTAGGAGACCTAGAGTTTTGATTGTCTCTCTCTTATTTTGTTGGCAGACCAAACATTCAAACACAAACTTTTGAACATCATTTTTAAGACTTTCCAAAAAAATCCTTCTTGATCTTGTGGTATGTTTTCTAGAATCCTGAATGTCCCCCTATAGGAGAAGTGTGCAATTACATAAGGACCTTTTGTTTGAGTTGAGAGTTCTTACATAAATATATGCGATCATGATACCATAACAAATCATTCTTCCATACAAAGTTATCTATTGAACTGAGGTATTCATGTAGTTGTTGAATGATCTTGCATGCCTCTTGATCTTGCTTCTTCCACCCAATCATATTGTAGAATATAAATAACACATAGTGAACTTTCTGTGTCTTCTTCTTTCCTAGAAAGGGCATCTGCCATAACATTATGTTTTCCTTTTTTATAGATAATTTCAAAGTCATAACCCAACATCTTTGTAACCCATTTTTGTTGCTCTTCTAAAGACAATCGTTGCTCCAAGAAGTACTTCAAACTATCACGATCTATTTTTACTTTGAAGTGTCTTCCTATTAGGTAAGTGCACCATTGCTAAACTGCATGTAGTATGGCTAACATTTCTTTTTCATAAATGGGTTTGACTAAGTTTTTTCTTTAAGTTGGCTTCTTTCAAAGGCAAGGGGCTTTCCTTCTTGCATTAAATTTGCACCAATTCCATGGCTTGAGGCATTAGACTCCACAATAAATGTTTTTGTAAAGTCAGGTGTGGCCAAGACGAGAGTTGTACACATAGCCTCCTTAAGTTTTTCAAAAGCTTTGGTTGCTTCTATAGTCCAAGAAAATGCTTCCTTATTTAATAATTCTATTAGAGTTGCTGCTATATGACCATAGTTCTTGACAAACTTGCGGTAATAACCTGTCAATTCTAAGAATCCTCTAAGTTTCTTCAAGGTTTTGGGAATTGGCCATTCCCTCATAGCTTTAATTTTGTTAGGGTCCACTTTTACACCTTCATGAGATATAGTATGACCCAAATATTCCACTTCTTGAACCCCAAAGGCACACTTGAAAGGATTTGCATAAAGTTGTTGTTCTTCTAATAGTTGTAATACTATGTCAACATGTTGTACACGCTCTTCCCAAGATTTGTTGTAGATTAGTATGTCATTAAAAAATACTAACACAAATTTTCTAAGGAAGGGCTTGAAAATATAATTTATCAAACTTTGAAATATTGAAGGTGCATTAGTAAGGCCAAAAGACATAACCAAAAACTCATAATGACCTTCACGTGTTCTAAAAGCTATTTTAGGAATGTCTTCCTGTGTCATTATGATTTGATGATATCTTGAATGAAGATCCAACTTAGTAAATAATTTTTCTCCATGCAATTCATCTAGTAATTCATCAACGACAGGGATAGGAAACTTATCTTTGATGGTTATTTTGTTTAGTTGTCTATAATCTGGACACATATGCTCTGAACCATCCTTTTTTGTAACCAACACCACCGGTGAAGAAAAATAACTATGGCTATGATGAATGATGCCAACCTCAAACATTTCTTGGATATGTGCTCAATCTCACTCTTCTATGCATATGGATACGTATAAGGCCTAATGTTAGGTGGTACACTTCCTGGTTGCAAATGAATAGCATGGTCATTATCTCGAGCCGGTGGAAGACCCTTAGGAATTTCACCAAATACCTTGGAATGATTGTTGATAATTATTTGGAGATCTGATGGAGTAGGGGCTATAGATGTTTGAACATAAAGTGAGCACAATTGTGCAATTACACCCCGGTGTCCCTTTTTGAGTATTTTTTCCATACTATTAGAGCTTATCAATTTAGAGGGTTTCCCTTAGATACCTCTAAGCTCAATTTCTTTGCCATCTAAGGAAAATTTCATGAAAATATCTTGAAAATTAAATTCCACTATTCCCAATGATTGTAACCATTGTACCCCTAATACAATATCGGCACCACCCATTTGGATGACAATCATACGGCTATCCACAAAATAATCCCCCATGTTGAGCTTAATACTATGGCATTTCAATGAACAATTTATGGTACCTCCATCTGCAATCATTACTTCAAGCCCTAGTGCGGGATATACAAAGCAATTGAGATCTTTCACTACCTTGTAATTAACGAAATTATGGGTGCTACTAGAATCAATCAAAACAATTACCTTTTTCTTTTTGATGTATCCTTTTATCTTGAGGGTTTGTGGAGTATTGATTCCAACCAATGCATGACAAGATATTGTTGGAGTAGTCTCTTCTATATCTAGATTTTGTGGTGGTTCCAATACTGATCTTCTGCATCTTCACAATCTATGTACAATAATTTCTTCTCACTGCATTTATGTCCCATACTATACTTACTGTCACAATTGAAACATAATCCTTTTTCTCTTCTTTCATCCATTTGTTGAGGTGTTAACCTTGTCGATTGAGGTGCACTTGTCTTGTGAACCCCAAAATGATGTCTGCTCCCTGTGTGTTCAACGATGGTAGACTTGTGTATAGCCTTATTCTTGACTTGAATATGACGAGCATATTGCATAGCTTCCATAACACTTTTAGGGTGTATTAAGAAAAACTCATGTTTAATGTTCTCTTTTAATCCACCCATGTAAGCTTGCAAGAATTGTTCATCACTTATGCCATCCACCCTTGTGGCCAATACCTAAAATTATGAATTATAATCTTCAATATCCTCTAAGTGCTTGATTCTTGTCAATTGATTGAAGTAGTTATGTTCCCAAACTTTCCCATATTTTACTTTTAAGTCCCTTGTAAATAAACCTTAAGTATAATGATAAAAAATAGGTTTCCTTTTTACTATCCATTGGTACCATTGATATGGTTTTATCTCAAAGTTCAAAGTTGCTATGTGAATCCTTTTCTTATCATTCATAATTTTATGTGGTTCAAAATATTGCTCTATTTGGTTTACCCAAGTAAAGACCTTTGTTCCATCAAACTTCTTTAATTCAATCTTGGGAAGGTTGAATTTAGGACCCCCACCATAATTAATTCCACTATTAGAGTTTCCACTTGAAAATTGCTTATTGTTGGCAGGTTGTTCAACATGACTACTACCTTTATTTTCATGGGTTCTTGAAATTTGATATCTTCTTTAGGGATTTTTTCATCTAGAGTTTGAATGATTAGAGAAGACATGGAGTTTTGTAATTCCTTCATAGATTTTTGTATTTCTTCCTTATTTTCATCCATCATCTTTTTCATGTCATTCTTATTCTCATTCATCTTCTTATCCATCTTGTTTTCCATTTCAGTGATTCTCTTTTCCATCTCACGATAAATTTCGTCGATTTCATATTGAGTCATGGTTGAGCTTTCTGGAGGTTTAGCCGGTGAAGTAAATTTTGGATTCCATGTAATAAAATAACAATTCTTCCCTTTCTCCTATTTATTACAAATTTTGAATCACAAAAAACAGATCTTTCAATAAAAATTTATGCCAATTGTAAGTTATACCTTTTTAGCCCTTGATTTGGAGTTTGTCCTCCTGACCGACCTTCCTTCTGATGTATTTCTGAAATTTTGGCCCCTATGAGTCCAAAATTTTGACTCGTAGTACTATGAAATGTCTTCTCTTCAATGCGACAAGTCTGATCAAAATTGGATGTTCCAAGTGAAAGTTAAAGTAACCTCCCCACACCTTGCTGAGTTTTGGACTGTCCTCTTTCCAATGCAACTGGTCTCACTCAATTTGGATCCTCGCTAAAGAAGATATGGTTATTTTACCCGGAACACCTGCTTGAGTCTAGTTAATAAGAATAGTCATATACCCTATCTTCCACAGGGTGTATCTCCGAAAGTATGACGACCCAAAAGATGAAATTTTTACCATAGATACCTTGATATTTCCTCTAAATAGCCTCCAATTTTCACGGTATGAATCATCTCACAAAAACAATTATAGTGACAATGCTACAATGAATTTATTGGAGAAGAAAAAACCTTAGGATTAATGAGCTCTAATACCAAATGTTATGATCCAATGCCTTAACAATGATAAAAAAACAATAATAACAGTCCACTTTGAGGGAAAACCTCCTTTTACAATATGTCCATTTCGGAATACAATAAGAGATGAATTAAAATTATCCTAATACTAGATCTCCTTTATATATATATATATATATATATATATA